>CM062220.1:14793828-14806328 GCA_031216235.1 Syzygium jambos
GGCAATGCAGGCTTTCGGAGGATCTACATTTGCACACCGTCTTTCCAGGTTCTCTTTTGGTGCCCTTTGCCACATAATTTGGACGGAAAGAAACAATTTTATCTTCCGAAACAAGAGCATCTTCATTCCGGGTATACGGAATCATATTATCAAAGTGGTAAAGGACAAAGTTGCAACCCTTGGCAGAGTTCCAGACACGCCGTTGAACAGAAAACTTCAGAGGAGTTGGGGGCTTTCAACTTCCATATTTTCTTAGCCGGGCCTTGTTGCGGTCCTTTTGTTCGGTTCTTCTTCACCAAGGTCCTGGAAATCGCTGGAGTTAAACTCGTGGACATGGGCTTCTCCTCCAAATCTATTCTGCCTACTGATGCACCCGGCTGGGATTCGATGTCATGGGTTCAATACCGCGCCGTGTTGCTCCTGAGGACTGCCTTGATGTTTTGCTGCTGCTGCTGGCTCATCGGTGACCTGGGTGTCCCTTCTCGCTGTCCTGTTGCTGATTCCGTAGGAGCTTTGGAGCCCCACCTGTCTTCGGCTGTGGACATATGCTGTCTTGCTGCTGTTCCGGAGTCCTCGGCCTTCCATTTTGCTGTGGATTGTGTTTTTTTCCTTGTTTTTGGGTTGGTCTTGTTCTTGTTTGGCTAGGCTCTTGCTTGTTGTTTAGTTCCGCCAAACCTTTCTTGACCTTGTGTGGACTTTTGTCCTAATAGGGTCGGGTGGTGGTTTGGGCTCTAGTTTGTATTTGGTTTTGAAAAGTATATATACACTTACCTTTACCAAAAAAAAAATTATGCAAATTCCCGAGCATGCCATGTTGGATGATGTTGTAGCTGATTTGTACTCGTTTGTGCTCAATTGTATATTGCCATGCCGCGTGGTTGTGTGGCCGATTAGTGCGGTATGTGATTGGCCAATACTTGGCATGAGATTTTATTGCCCAAGTGGGTGAATTGTGAGTGCCAAATGGGGTGTGTTATGCCACGCAATATTAATTGGCCGAGTGCACATATTATTGTGATTAATTGGGCATGTCGTGTCTGACTGGGACTGAGTGATTCATTGAGCACTTTGTAATGCACATTGACCTTGGTATGAATTTTTTATGTGTCTCTGTGAAATTGGATACTCATTGTACATTGCATTATTGCCCGAACGCGGGAATTTCATGGCCACGCATTTCGTATGTTGAGAATGGGCATGAATAGGAATTATGCGAATATGCGTGCCTGATATGAGCCTGTGATCACCTAAAATACCTTGATGCGTTTTATGCAGGGTTCAGATAAAATTGATTGTGTGCAAGTGTGATCACTAGGAATCCTGATGCGTTTTACGCGAGACGATGCCCGGTACGTCCGGAAGACGACTAGCCTGATGCGTTTTACGTGGGTTTTGGTCCGTAAGGAGATCGGTATTGCGCTTGATGCATTTTACACGGGCTAGAGACACTGGGCCTCATGCGTTTTACGCGGGCCAGGAAGTGTCGGTATTGATTATAGACCTGATGCATTTTACGCTGGTCAGACCCAATGTGTTTTACGCGGGTCGAGCTCTAATTGAGAAAATGAGCAGTGTGCTAGTGTACAGTATTGAGCCAGATCATAAGTATGGTCATATTGGTGACATGTGTATGTAAGAGTGCATTGGCAAGTGTGCGAGTCTATGTGACTCGGTGATTTGTGTGCGGCACAGGCACTGATGAGAATGAGCATGCGTATGGCATACGTGTGACCAAGTGTGTTCGCGTATGTGCCGTGAATATTATTATGAAATGCCTAACCTGCAAGATTAATGATGTGATCGATCTGGGCCTGAGGGCCTAGGTCAATTGTTGTTGATTTGATTGTTGTACTGGTTGTTGTGTTTTGTTTGCCTAGTTTAGGTTTAGGGGGTTTTACTCGCTGAGATTCGTCTCATTGTTGTTAAAACCCAATATTTCAGACCCCGCCATGAACCCAGGAAACCCATCTCCTCGTTTTGGAATCCCCAGTCACGTGGACAATCAGCAGGTGGAGTACTCTCTAGGAGATGGTCGAACTTATGTGAAGCACTCAAGCGTGGTTTGAATTGATGAGGGTGGATTACTCCCGAAGTCCTATTTGTATGTGGCGTGGACGTATCGGGATGGTTTAGAGGAGACCGGCCCACTGAGGAGTTTTGACATCCCTTATGATGGTGTTGGTGAGTGGGACCCTTCGGCAATCAGACCTCCCGATGGCGAGATCGTTAATCTCGAAAAGCCAGATAAGGAGCCGCCCGTAATGCCCCCAGTGGAGCCGCAGGCTATACAGCCATTGGAAGCAATCCCTCCGGAATTCGAGTCAGAGGACTCAAAAGATGGTCAGGTGGAGGATGACCCCTAGGTGTCACCGGGCTAGATTAGGGATTGTGTAGAGTAGGTTTGACCAGCCGCTTTTTGGAAGATAGGTCAGCCTGTAGTGGGGTCAAGCGAACCCAACCACCTGCCCCTTTTTGTTGTATCGATGGCTTTCGGGAGTTCGTTTTGCTAGGCCTAAATGTATGGCTGTTTGAATGCCCGGTATGTTGGCAGTGTGTATGTATCACATTTTGATGCAAGTATATATTTTGTAATGTTGGTTGTTGCTCTACCCTTGGTCATGTGTTGATTATTGTACGGGTGATTTATATGTATTGCTTCCGCAATTGCAATGCTCTCTGTCTTGGGCGTTGGGTCGGCGACGCGTCCTGGGACGTCGTACTCAAATTCGACCTTTGCGTGGGATATTGCGCGTACGTGGGGTTCGGGGCGTGACATCCCAGTTCTATAAAGAATTCCTTATGTTCATTAAACATCATAAGTGAATTTTCATCTATGATAAATTTAAGGGGGGGAAGCTTGGAGCGGGGTGAAAAAAGAACCTCGGACGTAGGCACCATCGTGTCGAACCGGGTCACCAAAGTCACGATCAGAAAGGTTGAAATCCGGATCATACATCTGGAGAGCGCTGGTTCGAGCCCAGCTCGTGATAAGGCCTCGGTCATATGGATGGAAGGAATTGACCGGAGGAGAATGACACTTCGATACAGACTTCTGCTTCTGAGAGAGAGAATGGGGAAGGATTGAACTTACTCGTCAATCACTCGATCACCTTGAAGCTTGCCTTTTGGGCTGTGCCGGAAAAACAAAATAGGTAGGTGAGTTGAGTAACCCTCGCATCTAGATAGGTACCTAGTGATGAACTCTTCCGGACCTAGTTATGAGAATCGGGTGGCGGGACTCGCTCGAAGGTTTACTAATTTCGCGGGTTGATTAGGAGCAAGTTCGAAACTGACTGGAAATGCCATAATAAAGAAAAAGAATGAATATGCCAGCAGAGGACCCTGCTCGAAATATGTTGTCAATGGATTTCACTACCATTCCAATTTTCGGGCAACTTTCACGCTCTCCTTTGCCACTGCATGACTAGATCAGATCACACAGACAGACAAAAAGACAACAAAAGAAGATGAAAATGGCGGGTTTGGGATTCATGCAATAAGAAGGAAGAGTCAGCCGCTGACGATTCTGCTAGAAAGAGTGTTTTGAACTTCATTCCTGTTGTCGAAAGACCGGGGAAGACAAGCAAGAAGTCTTTGAGCGAAGAAGTTGTCCTTGGATAAGTGCGAGAAGAGACCTTTCAAAGTCAGTCCCTCAGGTCGGTACTTCCATGACACAATCTGTCTATTCCGCTCCCGTGCCTATCCACTTTCTTTTCTTCTACCGCAGCTCTCCTTTGATTGAAAGAGACTATCACCTAGTGATCTGGCATCCAAGGAAGTAGTCCCATCCCACAGTCAGATTCTCTCCTTGCCTAGCGATCTGGCACTGAAGGAATCAGATTGTCTACTTGCTTGTCGACATTCGAGTCTATACTTGATTCAAGCAGAGATCCTTAACAGAATTCCGTACAAGCACCTGGGGAACCATACTTCACCCTAGAGGATAATTCGAAGAATGAGATCAGAGTCGAGCTCTATTTCTACTTATACTTCTTCGCTGCCGTCGACCTTAATTGTAGAGGCATTGTAGTTACTTAACCGCAGTCAGGAGCAACTATCCATCTTGGAACTGACCTTGCATCCTGGGCATCCATCTCGATGTCCCCAGCAATAGGGCTTGCAAGTCATCTTCCTTTTCCTCCTCAAGCAGTGAAATGGGCACATCCCTCTTGCACCTATGGAAGAAGGATAATTCAGAATTGACTACTCCAGGGCGAATCAGAGGCTTATCTTTACACCCTTTCTCCTACCTTTCTTTGAAGGTTTGGAGCATCAAGAAAGAGTCGACGAAAGAGCTTTACAAGTGACATTGCCCTTCTTCACCTATTATATACAGAGGATGGTCCACTCAATGGGTTTATAAGAAGGGGGACAGACGTCTTCTTCTCTATTTACTAGTCCTTCCGACACAGCTACCTCCATTCACTAGACCTCCCTACTCGATTCAAAAGAAGAAGATCGGCTCTACTGCTCACTCTCGAAGACAGGGGCGATTCCCTACTCTTATATTACATTTATACCTTCGTTCGATGAGACTCAATTGATGAGATTGCTGATGCCGATCCCATGAACTGAGAAAGAAATTCCTGTCTAAGAGCCAATATAAACTATATGGCTGGAATCTGGTTATTATATTGATTTTCACTTCCTTATAGGCACCGCTATCCTGCATTTGAGCAAGCTCAACAGGCAATTTCGAAAGGTCCCCTAAGGGGCTTTCACCACTCGTTCTCAATATAGCAACTTGGTCATTCAATTCAATTCCCGCTCGATCCGTTGGAAGAGGAACTCCTTCGGGCTACCCATAGAGAGGAAGATCAATCAATTAGATTGGCAAACAGGCCCTTGAATGGCATAAAAGGAAGGAGAGAAGGATGGTGAGCAAGAATCCGATTGAAGATCTAAAGACATAAGATTCTTGACTTTCTATTCGGGCATTTTAATTAAGCAAGTTCTATTTCTGTATAGATAGGCTCCACTCTCAACTGGCAAGGGTCAACTTTCCAATGAATCTCTATCGCCTTCGCTACCGCCATCCTTTCTTGTGCGAGAGTTCTGTCTTTTAGTGGAGCTATTCTCTTAGCTAAAGTCATCGTGGGCTGCCCTATTCTTTCGTCTTGTTCCGGTGGTTGCTCGCTGCCATCCCTGCCTACGAACTACTACTGTGACTTGAACTCCTAGATTGCTGGCTAATTCATGAATTAAGGTTTTTTACTTACGGGTGCTAGTTTCCTTGTCATGCGGGCCAAAGCCAGAGCTTTCACTCGTTACTCGGCTACTCGCCTCAATTCAGGTTTGCGGACTCGCTATCCACACTTCTACCGCTGACCTAACTCTGATCGCTTACCAGAGAGCTAACCTATAAGAGATATTTATTAAACAAAGTACGGCAATGCGCAATCGCTAAAAAAGAGCTACCCACTAAATCAGTCTATTGGGCCTATGGGTGATAGAGACTCTTCCTCTTCCTAGTGCCAAGCTAAACGATAACAGCGCAGTCTTGCTAGCAGCGGATTTATCCTAACAGCCCTTATTCCCCATCTATATAAGATAATATATGTTCATTTGTGATGAAATCGATTCCTAACAGCGTATTCTTGTTCTTGAAAACAGCGGATTCTTCCTTGTTTACCGCTACTTTATACTTTTACTGCTTCCTCTTTGAAGAGCTTTCGACGCTCCTGTCACGATTGAAGTCTGTCGCCCTTGTGTTGGGCATTCATCCAAAGTCCGTCACTTCTTCATATTAGCCAAAAGGTCCTCTCAAGGGATTACTTGCTAAAAGAATGCTTGCTGGCAATAACAGGAACCGACACTATGTAATTAATTGGGTATTTCCATTTGGAGACTTATTCATCTCTTAGGCTATAGCCGGATCTAATTCCTCTCCCGGGTTTGATCAACAGTCTGTCAACTTCCTTACTATGATTCGCATTGAGAAAGATAATTACCGGCAAAAGTACACTACAAGTGCCATAACTTGTGTACGGCGCTCACTTTGGTGCCATAACTTTTTTTCGGATCACTTTGGTGCCAAGTCGGAGGAAAAACGATCACTTAAGTGTCATAACTTTTTTTTGGATCACTTTAGTGCTAAAATTTTTGAAAAACGATCACTTAAGTGCTAAAATTTTTTAAAAACAATCATTTAAGTGCTAAAATTTTTGAAAAACGATACTTAAGTGCCAATCTCCGGCGAGACTCCGGCGAGCCACGTCAGCTTCAGAAATTAATAAAAAAAATGCCACGTCAGATTTCCGGCGAAAAATTGTGTACGGCACCGGAGTTGGCACTTAAGTGATCGTTTTTCAAAATTTTTAGCACTTAAGTGATCGTTTTTCAAAATTTTTAGCACTTAAGTGATCGTTTTTAAAAAATTTTAGCACTAAAGTGATCCAAAAAAAAGTTATGGCACTAAAGTGAGCGCCGTACACAAGTTATGGCACTTGTAGTGTACTTTTGCCGTTAGTATTCATCGATAGTTACAACAACGAAGATGTTATTAGGTAACCGCTTCGCCCCTTTCCTCTTTCTTTGCTGCAATAGATGAGATTGGCATTGGCCTAGTTCTAATCCTTTTAGAAAACCCCGTGTTTGCATACATTTCCTTTCCTTGTGTGGATATCTTCTACTAGTGAAAGCGGAATCACAACTGTCGAATGATTACTAATCCTCTTTGATTGTTTCCTCGAAATTTTTTGCCTAAATGTCTATCATCACATCACAAAACAATAGCTAAAAAGGGCACACTGCCGATCCACATAAGCTTGGAAGTCTTGCTAATAACGAGACTTAGATGAACAGATCAGTAGAGCAAGCAAAGACAAGAACATTCACTGATATGACTCCCAACCTCGCAAGGTTACCGTTCTCGGGCCTTGGGGCACTGATCTCGTTCTTTCGTGTTTACTTAGCTATCTAATCAAACTAGTATCACTGGACCGAGTTGACTTTCTTACTAACCAACAAGTCGCGAGACAGTGAACGAACTTTTCTTCTCTTATGATATTTCACGAATCGTAGACTGTTAGTAAACTCTTCACTCTTACACTCGAACTCAAATCTGTGAATACAGAATAACGTCACGTATAACATAGTATAGAAATGGGCGATGACCCCCGACTCTGAAAGTAGAGGAATGATGCGTCGTATTAGAGCATCCTTCGTTTCACCTCGGACGGGACACCCTGAAGGACTGCTGGAATGGATTCCCACCCTCATGACGAGTGGAAGATGTAGGTTTTATCTCGCACTGCAGCCAGCGAGACACGAACTTCCTTCGATTCCTACACCCTCTCCTCTCATCCCGGATAGCTGCGAAGCCTTCCATGTTGGTATGGAGACTTTGTTTGCTTCCCATTCGCTGAACAACCCCCCTGTTGCAACACTTAACTATGCTTCAAAGGAAAGGGCGAACTCCACCTATTTTTGAGCTATTGAATTAGGCGATCCGAAAATAAATCTCTTTCTCACTCCCTTCTATCAGAAAAAGGGGGCGTCAGCTCTGAAATGGTGGTAAGGCAAGCTGTATGTATCTAGGTAGAAGTAGACCTCGAGCTCCGGGGCAACAAGGGATAGGGCTGGTTTGGAACCCTAACCCGAAGAGAACTATATCCAACATCCGGGTCAGACTATCACACATGAGACTCGCCTAGGCTATCATCGAGACCAACTCACTTCTCTCTCCTTAACGTCTGGTACCATTGCCCCACCACTCTGCCTGTCTTCTTGTGGCCGGGTCGGGTCATTCTTCACTCCTGTTACAAGGGAGACCTCTCTTCGCATACCGACCCTCCAGTTAGTTCCACTTCTGGGACGAAGCTGAGCACTCTGGGCATAAGGGCCCGCGGTGATTATTAACTTGCTTTTCTAGCCCATATCTTCCCACCTCCGGTCACATGAGCTTTCAAGAGCCCGGTTCGGATCTAAACGATTTTTTATGTATGTCTCATGTCTTTCAGCTCAGCGGGATCCAGAGAAAGACAGACCTACCCACCAGTTCTAAGTGGCAAGATCAATCAAACAAAATTGGATCAAGAGAAGAACCAGTTTTCTTCTTCAACTATATCCCATCGTATACATCGTAATAGAACCTAATTTTCAAATCAGAAAGTACCCTCTCTATTCTTAGGTAGGCCTGCACGTTTTAGGTTTTCCGGAAGGAATGGAATGACTAATGTGATATGAAACCTCCATAAAGAAAAAGCTCCTTGGACTTCCCTATCCGTATGGCCGGCCAATTCGTGACAACCCCACAACAAAGAGTGAAATGCCAAGCCCTTTCTCTATTAAAGCAACAAGCATGCGCTCAAAATACCTCCTAAACCCTCTCCCACCTTTTCTATCTATCCTTAGAAGTAGGGTAGGGCCAGTGTCCTACCTAATTCAATGATTAGAATAATGAAGAAGGGAGAGGTCTTCAAAAAAACCTATACTCCCACTTTCCTTTATTTGATATTTCCAAAAGGTGAGATTTCGCACCAAAATTGGGTGGGCCTCAAACCAAACATAAGAGTGAGCACTCATTCTTTCTTTATGGGGAGAACTGCATCTATTCAAAGGAAATGTTTCGGCTTGCAGGAGAAGCATCTGACTTTCCTATTGACTGAATCACTTGAATCAGTTGAAGGAGCTTTCTACAGGAAGAGTTGCGACTCAGCGTCGGGGCGGGCGGGGGTTCATGACGAGTGGGCATGAACTGTAACCAAACAAACAAAAGTAAGCCAACCACGAATTCCTGAACCGTAAAGGGAACCACCCTATAAAGTAAAGCGCCTCGCCTAAAGGACCAGACCCGGAGCTGAGAACAAGATTGAAAGCGCAACTTCTCATTCGAAGCATGAAAGTGGTCAGGTCACTTAGAGTCGAAAGAGAGAGGAGTGGCCAAGTAGAAGGTTGGGGGTTGCTCGAAATCTGTCAAATACGAGCCCTTCTTTCTCTATTCAATCCACGGCCTACCTCGATACACCTGTGTCACAACGGCTGATCTTTTGAGTTATGGAAGCCGAAGCATTGGTCAAGAGAGAGAAGAGAAAGAAGAGGAACTATAGATCAAGAAAGTCACATTAGCTACACCAGACCAGACACACCTTTTTTTTAACCTATTTTTTGACTGACTGGATCGGTCACCCCTCAGCCCCCTATCACTTAAAGGCAGAGCTAACCCAACATTCTACTGTTCTCTAAAAGACCTGCCTATTCTATTAGTCAAGCTTGGAGAACATAGTACTAGGACTTACTAGATGAAAGCCCGTGATTGGTGAAGGGCTTAAAAGCGCCTTAGGTAGCTGCTATCTATCGGATCTTAACTAAGAAGTTAGGTAGGTGGTTGAGTCGAAGTGGAGAAGGAGACTAAGTCATCGGTCGTGCCAGGATTGATTTCCTACTTCCAGCTGAAAGAGGGCCACACAGCCGTCAACCCTACTGGAAATGCTTTCTAAATCTAATCTCCTGGTCTTTCGTTCGCTATTCGAATTCTGGACCAGTAGAAATGTACGAAAGGTGGTCTTGTCCTTTCCTTTCCAACTAGTAGCTTTGTCGTTGATCTCTCCTCTTCTCGGCCGGCTGTGACTCGTATGTCCAGACAACGACTATCGATTCCTAACGAACCCATAGATTCTTCTACCATTCGACCAGATCTTCTAGATTGTATTAAAATTCTCCGGTCTCGAGCAACTTTACTAATAAAAAAAGGGCTTTTTCAGCTGGATCCAGAACGAATTTCCACTCTCGCCATGATAAAAGTGCAACTGACATTACCGTCGCAGCAACTAAGGTATACGTCTGCCTGGATTTGATTCGAGTGAACCGGCCCTCGAACTTTCACCTCATGGAATCCTTTTATAGATAATGCCGTCCGAGAGCGCTTTCCACGAAAGCTCTTAATAGAATAGCTCTCCTAAGTGCTTTCTTTCCTACTCAGCTTGGGTCGTAAGTTAGCCGGCCATACTGCTTACATGCTATTGTAATCGGCAAGCCTCCCTTTTAGGGCTGGGAATCTGTCCATAGCGCTAACCGGTATTAGTGATCTTCCTTCCTGTCTTCCCTTAGCCCTTATATGAGGCCTTTTTAAAAGTCGTGATCTGAATAAAAGGAAGTTCGCTGGGTCTTTCTTTTGATCCCATAGGTGCTGGTTCGAGTCTAGCTCATGACAAGGTCATTTTGGTCATATAGAAGGGTAGACGCCCCCCCTTTTGAAAGGGAGAAGGTTGGGTCATTAGGTGCGGAATCCTGGAGCAGCGAATCAATATTGACAGAGAACATAGAGTTGCATACGGAATATCGGATGGGAATAGAGCGAATGGGACCAAGTACCCCAGGCCGGATGTAATTCATCAAAAGGGGGATCGATACTTTGCAAATAGCAGTTTTAAAGGCTGAATCTTCGTCTATAGCATTTCTTTCAGAACCTTGGTCCCATTGCTCAATGCTGGCCTGACATCTAATTGCCCTGGGGGAAGGGCCCACTTTTCTATTGTAGTGATGGATGACTTCAAAGTCATTCTTGGGTTAGAATTCTTTTGGGAAACCAAGACCAGTGTGATGCCGAGTACTGGCACTCTTGCGATGCTTGGGAACAAGCCGTGCATGATCCCAGTTTATTCTGCTAGAGTTGGAGAGAAGAGTCTCTAAGCCCTACGTTTCAGCCCTTTCTTCTTACTTAGAAATGGAATGAGCTGGTTCACTCCCGTCTCTCTATTTAATGTTGGCCTAAGGACTGAACTATTAGATGAAGCTGCTTTTGCTTTACGACCTCTTGAATCGATTCCCCCCTTTAAAGAGATAGATCCCCCTTTCCCTTTCATCTTTCTATTTAACTGGTGATCAAGTATCGACAAAAGATCTTATTAGCTTAGGGGTGTAGCGATAACTCGAGACCTTCCTCTCTTAGGCTTACCAATATTTACTAATTACAGAATCTATGTATTCCTAGATGCCCTCCAAGAGTCTTTTCTGTGGCACTCGGGATCTACCACTTATTTAGTTACGATAGGACGACTAATCAACATGGAGCTTCCTTTCCTGGAAGAGCAACTGAACTTGAACCTTCGCTACCTGGAGCTAGGTATTTCCTTATTATAGATAACGTACGCATAGGTGATCTATTTAATGGGCTAGCTTCACTACCAAGGCTTGATTGCCCTGTGGGAGAAGTTTCATCTTTCTAGGTCGCATTCGATATAGAGAAAAGAAAAGCTATTCTTCTTAGCAGTTGAACAGGAGCAAAAACAGCTATCAATTCTACCTAACCCACTGTTGACCACGGACTGACTCAGGCACCAAGACCTACTGTACTCTTCTTTTGACAACCGGTGAAATGGCTGCTTCTTCTTTGTCCCTCTCGGGAAGTAAAGCGGCCAATAGCATTTATCTTCTCTTTGATAGCAGCTATCTTTCTAAACAGGATAGAAAGATGATAGCCCTAAACAAAGTTGAAACAAAAGGAGCCCTTATCCCCACTCTTGCCATTTCGTCTCCAGTCGCCCAGCTCATCCATTCATTAAGATTTTCTTCTATCTCGACCCTTACCACATTTGAGGGATCTGATATAAATATGTCCTGCAAGTTTTGAAATAGGGGTGAAAAAAGGGTCGGGTTTAACCAAAATCAAAATGAAAAACCAAACCAAATTAGGATTGGAGAAGCGATAGGAGTGATTATTGCCACCAGTTTACTAGTTGGGATAAGGGGTGCTGTCGGAGAACGAATGCCATAGAAAGGGTGATTTGGAGATAACTTGACAGATCCGAGATTAGAAGTAATCCTACATTCGTGTCGTATCACTCCCCTTTTTTCTTCCCAAATAAGATCTTTCAATCCACCTTTTGATAAAGTCCCGTTGGCCAGCTTGATCCCTTCCCCATCAATAATATGATATAGGCAGCTTTCCCCGATGCTAACTTCGATAAGCTTTATGCCCCTGGACTTTTTCGCGCGGGTTAGTTCCCTTATTAAGTGCTCTTTGAGCTTCAACTGCCCTACCCAAAAAGCCTTTTTCAGTACGGTACTGCTAGCCAGATAGGCGCTTATCGGAATTTCTTTTCTCAGGTTAGGTCTTGGCTTTTTTTTCCTTGGCCAACTATTAGGGGTCCGTTGGATTCTTACGGACAACCCTAACTGTCGAGCTAAAAATGGCACCATATGGGACTAACTACCTCCTCTCATCCTCTCAACACTACCCATTTTTTTCCTTCTTTTAACTTGATGGTTCTCCTTGATAATCATTGTTATTTCTCCTTTTTTGTCTTCTCGGCTGGAATCATAATTGGTGAAGGTACTGGGTGCATTGCATAATCCGAAAGGCATAACCAACCATTCGTAAAATCCATCCTTTGTTTTAAATGCCGTCTTCCACTCATCTCTCGGACGAATACGAATTTGATGGCTTGAGATGAGATCACTGGTAAACCTTTTCTGCCATGGAAAGATAGAGCTATCCTGACTGCTCAAAAATGTAAAAAATGAAATCCTTCCGCGGTTGGAAGAGAGAGTAGAACCAA
>CM062220.1:14816328-14886101 GCA_031216235.1 Syzygium jambos
TTATTTTCCCAATTTTTGTCGAAATTCCCATTTTTGTCCAAAACCACTCTAAATGTGCGTGGCCACCCCAAAATGACCTTAGCCGCGAAAAATAACCTCAAACGGCCTCCGAATCCAGCCTCGGTGCCCACAGGGGCAAAACCGTAATCTTCCCGGTCCTGAATCGAAATCCATTTTTTTGTAGAAATGGGTGGCCCCAAGGTTGGCCAAGCCAAAAACGTCATCGGCCGCCCAAAATTGTCACTTTCAAAATTCTCGATTCCCGGGCCCGAATTCCAAGAAATGACTAAAATCGAGCAATCGCGACTTTAGCTTATCTCTGGCTAACGGGTGGCTCATTGGAATTACGCGCTCTCGACCCGTGACCGACACTAAGTCAAATCACGTTTAAGTTTGCTCAAACCAAGGCGACTTCGATTATCATATAATTGCGAGGGTCTGTCACTAGTGCCCTTTGGACACGATCAATCAAATAGATCGGTCTCGGTTAGCTCAAAACATTCCCCCGTCAATCCATATGGTCGAAGATCAAACCCAGGTCAAGTTCTTTAGTCGTGCGAACTCAATCCCGTACTGGCCTTACCCCTAAGGTTAGCATCCCGAGAATGCGCGGGTCTCGGGTGAGATCTCACTATAGTGCATTGATCAATTTCATTTCTTAAATCCCGGGAAAAGGATCGAAAATTCAGACTGTTACAATTCTTCCCCCCTAATAAAAATTTCGTCCTCGAAATTTACAACTATACCTGCTATCCAAACAGGTGGGGGAGATGACGTCTCATTATCCTTTCTCCCAAATGGTACTTTCTGTCTCGTAATAATCCCAAACATCTTTGACCAATGGGACCGTCTTAATCCTTAAAACTGGTTCCTTCCCATTTGCCCCTAAAATCCAATATACATATTCCCAACATATCCTTTACAGTCCGTATAGTCCTTCCAAACTGGTCATCCAATAAGATCTCTTACTTAAATCCCGACAACAACGCAACTATCGAGGTTCCTTCTCGACTCCTTACAACCTCAAATCTAATGTGTCCAGCCGGACTAAACTGAATCACTCTGATGCTGCATTCCATTACAGCATTCTGTTCGACTAATCAATTCAAGCCTACAATCAAACCGAAATCACACATAACCAACAAAGCCAAATCTATTCCGCTTTCTACACCACCAAACACCATTTCACCGTCTAAACATCCCAACAGCATACACATCATCAATGGCATAATCACACATGCTGATACTTCTGAAAACCATTTCAATCCAGCCATATAACAAATCAAGCAGACATAGACGAGTGCGACGCCCCCGAATCTATAAAACAAAAGCCACGTAATTATGCAAAGAACCCATACCTGGGGTTACGCCTGGCGCATCCTCAGCTCCCTTTCGCGTCAAGGCGTAGACACGTCCTTGTGCCGGTGGTCTGCTCGAATTAGCCGGCGGGGTTGCACTAGTCGGATTCCCAATCCGAGGTGTTTGCGATGCTGGAGGCGGTCGAACCTGAAGATTCGGACAATTCTTTATGTGATGGCCCATTCCACCACACCCAAAGCATGCCCCAGTCACACTTGGACAGGGACCATTCCCATGATATCTCCCACATCGTCTACAGGCGGAATTAGATTGATGTGCCGGCTTCCCAATATTTCTTCTCGCCGGTGGGACAAAACGTCGGTTCTCCATCATCGGCCTTTTCCCTTGCTGACGATCGTCCCCGGCTAAGATGTGTTGCGATCCAGACGCGGCGGCTCTTTCCGTCATATCCTGTTCCATAATCTGAGCTCGCCTATACATTTCTCCATAATCCTTAAGATCGTGCGACAATATCTGACTCCGAAGATTCGGCTTCAATCCGTCCCGAAATCTTCGAGCCCTATCCCGTGGATTTTCTACCATTGTCGGGGCAAACTTCGCCAACCTCGCAAACTCCGCTTCATATTGATCAACTGTCATCTGTCCTTGGCGTAAACGCATGAATTCCATCAACTTCCTTTCCTGGGCATTTTCCGAGAAATACTTCTCATAGAAACTCTCAACAAACGCAGCCCAAGTCTGAGCCGTTCCCTCGGGGAATACTCTACCTTCGGTGGCCTTCCACCAATCATGAGCATTTTCCTGTAACTGATACACCGCCAACGTTACTTTCTCCTCATCGGTGCACCCCAAAACTTTAAAAGTTTTCTCCAATGATTCCACCCATCTCGGTGCAGTCTCGGGGTCACCACGACCATGAAACTGAGGCGGTTTCAACTTGATGAATTGTTCCACTAATTGGGGCATCTGTCTAACCCCTGCTGGTTGAACCTGCCCTTGCTGGGCTTGATTTCCTCCAACACCAACATTCTCATTAACTACAGCAGCTGCAGCCTCAGCAGCTTGGGCGGTCGCATTATCTCGCTCTTGGGCTTGCCTATCCATCATATTCCCAATCCTCTCTAATACCCTAAGAACTCCTTCCATACGCGGATCTTCCGCAGGTCTAACATCAGCTCTGGGGTCCACTGCAGCTCCAATACCAACTCCAGGGTTTCCTACCACTCTAGCATCCATACCCAGATCCTCTATTGCTCTAGCTCTAGCGCCACCTCGACCCCGTACTCCTCTTCCTGCACCCCTTCTTGTACCTCTTCCTATTCCTCTTCCTGCACCTCTTCCTTGGCTGCTCATTGTATCAGCTTCCTACTATTCTCCTACCTGCTATAAGTCCACACGGGTATCAGAGGTCTAGGCCAACTACACTAGTCTAAGCCCTAGGCACAAAACTCGACAACCAGCACTCGACAACCAACAACCCACCATCAAACCAAACCGATCACCTAACATCAAATCAACACTACTAAGCACTCAACAGGGTTCTCGTACTCACCTCAAGTCCTGCCGCACCTTCGTCTCAACCAACATCACAATCACAATAAACCACTCAGCAATCACAGGCGCGTATTCACAGGACATGCATAACCAGCATAAACACGCAATCTACAAAGAGCTCCCTAACTGGCTACCCTGAAGTCGTCGCTCCTTATCACTCCAGGTCTCGACCTAACTGATATCGAGTAAACCTTGCTCTGATACCAATTCAAAACGGGGATGTCACGCCCCGAACCCCTACGAGCTCGCGACATCCCCTGCTGCGGTCAAAATGATGCGACGTCCCAGGAACGTCGCCGACCCAACCCAAACATCAGAGCCACATGCGGAAACGAATAACAAAACCCCGGACAAATAATGACGACAACGGGGTAGAACACCAAGACAATCAAACACCAACTACAACGTTTTATACAGTCACTACACCAAATATATACAAACGTCATATTACAGACATATACAGCAAACCAACATCCAAAATCACCGTCATAACAAAACAACAGGGGCATGGTTATCTTAACTTCACTATCGGATAACCCAAGCTATACAACCGCTAAAATACCCTAGGGAAAACCTACTGGTCGCCTCCTATCCAATCCGCTCCTGTTTCTCTGGCTTAGATCTTCGGATACTCGCCTGCAGTTCCGCCGGCACCAAAAGCGTTTCCTCGAACTTCAAAAAGAGGAGGCGGACTTCCCGGGTCTAAGGCTGGGGGTCTGAAAGTGGCGGTTATACAACCGTGAGACGAATCTCAATAAGTGTACAACCCCAAACCCCACGTAGGCACTCACGTACCGCCAGACGAAACATGCATAACACACAACAATCTACCAAACTAACAACCACACGCGACCATACCTGGAATCCAACATACACGCTCCTGCACGTTAGTCAATATCGCAGCCAACACATCATACCAAAACGTCACAACCACACGCGTGCCTCGATTATAAGGCAAAAACCTACTTGGGCACGTCCCATACCATGCCTAGCAGATTTTACCCCATAATCGAGCGCCATAGCAATCAATAAAAAAAAAACACTCGCACACCAACTCACACCATGCGTCACTTTCTCACACCTCGCACCTCAGGCCAATTCCCGCTCATTCTCACTCTTCCACCACTACCGCGCCCGCGTAAAACGCATCAGGCCAACGGTCTTCTGACCTCGTCAGGCATCGACACCCCGTCGGGCCGGGCATCGTCACCTCGTCAGGGACGGCATCGTCCCGCGTAAACGAACACGCCTCAGGACGGAATCCTACACACACTTTCCTTCTACCGTGCCCGCGTAAAACGCATCAGGCCAACGGTCTTCTGACCACGTCAGGCATCGACACCTCGTCAGGCCGGGCATCGTCACCTCGTCAGGGACGGCATCGTCCCGCGTAAACAATCACGCCTCAGGACGGATCCTTTCCAACCAATCCCACATTTCCAAACCTTCGTTCCACACTCTCCACACGTACCACGCCACCACACAAACACACTGCCAAACATACACACTTCACACACATTCCATAATTTCGCATTCTCGTCACACGAACACGCACCACTTAACCACACGCTCTTGGCACGCGAATTCAATGCACATTCACATCACCATATCACCACACTTCACGGCTACACAAACACGGCACGCCACCACACCACATTCAGCCCAATGCACAAACCAAATCAGCCCACAACGATTTCCAGGCCAACCAACAAGCACAATCACACAACCACGCACAATTTTCCATTCAAGGCACAATCCCATTAATTAATCGCACAAATTAATTCCGATCAAACCCCAACATCACAGTCCTAATCCAAGCTCCCTAAACCTCAAAATTTCATCGCCTAATCAGTCCGAGAGAGATAAAAACCGAGAGTGAACAAAATCGCGTCCAAACTGGGCAGTTTACACAGTGACCGAAATCCCAATAAAATAGATAGTAAACGAACTCCAAAAATTCTGAATTTTGGATATGTCATAAAAAACATCTTGATAAACATTTCTTATGAAGAACACGAAATCCAGTTCAATCTGCAACCATGCCGTTTTGTCCCTTGAAATCAGACCAAAATCAGTTCGCTCAAACAGACCGTTTTGTCCTCAAAATATATTTATTTCAACACCCAAATCAGCTTAAAAAGATTTGAAATTTTTATATGTCATAGACACGAGTGTCCCCAACAACTTTTGTGAAGGAATACTTTTGAAAATATTCCTGGAAAAATTTATAAAAATTCGAACAGACCCGAAGGTCGGGTGAACAGTAAATCGGGCAGTTTTATTTCGGTCCAAAGAGGGACTTCCGAATGGCACCAAATGACTTCCAAAAATTCCCAAATTAAAATATGTTATACTTAAAGATGTCAGGAACAACTTTCATGAAGAACACTTCCTCAAATTCGGGCCACACAAGTCACAGTAAAAATAACAAAAAACCAGCGACGCAGCAGCGACTAATCTGGAAATCAGCCAACACACACCACCGACCACACCAGCCACTAAATCAGTCCAAAATAACCACGAAAATCACCTAAACCGAACCCTAAACGAGCCTAGCAATACCCGAGGTCCTAGGTGTCGATTGGGGAAGTCACTTACCTAAGAAAGGCGAGACAAACGGCGGCCGGTGGTGCTCCTCCGGCGGCGACGATCACGGCAAGGAAATGAGAGAGACAATTTTCTTTGGGAGAGAGAGAGAAGAATGGAGAAGTGGCCGTGGGAAATGGGGGGGGAGTGACCGGCTTGGGGAACAAGAATGGGAGGAGAGAGAGAGAGGTTTGACTAAGTTGGACCAAACTTTCCAAATGCCCAAAATGCCCTTGAACACTTGGCCCACATTAATCCTTATCCAATAATTCAAGGGCAATATGGTAATTCAATAATTTCAATTTCTTTTTCACTTATTTTAGTCCTCAATTATTGCCCAAAATTGTCCAAAATTCGGAATTCCCAGTACAGGGTCCAGGGGCAAAATGGTAATTTTCCGGTCCCGGGGCGAAATTCCAATTTTCGCACATACGGGTTCCATATGTGCGTGGCCAACATAATATGATGTCGGAATCGCGAAATTCACTTTTTAAGCCCTCGGAAATCGACTGCAAAGTTCCGGGAATAAAATAATATTATTTTCCCAATTTTTGTCGAAATTCCTATTTTTGTCCAAAACCACTCTAAATGTGCGTGGCCACCCCAAAATGACCTTAGCCGCGAAAAATAACCTCAAACGGCCTCCGAATCCAGCCTCGGTGCCCACAGGGGCAAAACCGTAATCTTCCCGGTCCTGAATCGAAATCCATTTTTTTGTAGAAATGGGTGGCCCCAAGGTTGGCCAAGCCAAAAACGTCATCGGCCGCCCAAAATTGTCACTTTCAAAATTCTCGATTCCCGGGCCCGAATTCCAAGAAATGACTAAAATCGAGCAATCGCGACTTTAGCTTATCTCTGGCTAACGGGTGGCTCATTGGAATTACGCGCTCTCGACCCGTGACCGACACTAAGTCAAATCACGTTTAAGTTTGCTCAAACCAAGGCGACTTCGATTGTCATATAATTGCGAGGGTCTGTCACTAGTGCCCTTTGGACACGATCAATCAAATAGATCGGTCTCGGTTAGCTCAAAACATTCCCCCGTCAATCCATATGGTCGAAGATCAAACCCAGGTCAAGTTCTTTAGTCGTGCGAACTCAATCCCGTACTGGCCTTACCCCTAAGGTTAGCATCCCGAGAATGCGCGGGTCTCGGGTGAGATCTCACTATAGTGCATTGATCAATTTCATTTCTTAAATCCCGGGAAAAGGATCGAAAATTCAGACTGTTACACCAACTCTCCAGTCCACATCTTTCTTTATATAAGAAATGACTTCGTCCTTCCTCCAAGAGAAGGGGGATATCGACTGGTGACAACTTATTGGTGCAATTCCTATTTCACGCCCTATTCTTGCAAAGAAAGAACTGGGACTACCACTGCTACTAGCACGAGAAAGGGTCCGAGTAGAGCTAAGCAAGTCAGTGAGGGGTTTACTGGCCGTAAAGGGCGAAGGATACAACAAGTGTTCTTCTTGCTCTTTCCCCTTTCGGGGTTGGAATGGTATAAATAAGGTTATGCTGGGGGGTGGGGGGTTGTATACGGTACGGTGGTTTCAGTAATAATAAGAAAAGTACGGTTCTAGCAAGCAAGTAAGCTAATCAGTACTGCTGTTATGTTCCTAAAAGTCGTTCAATCCCACCCGATAAAGGCATAGGCAATACAGCGATACAGTGATAGAAAGTCCTTCCTTCAGTCCCTCAATCAGGCCTTCATTCAGTATCATTTAGTGCCTTTAGTCAGTCAGTCAAAGAGTACGAATACCAGCTCTAGTAGAATACCAGTACCAGCAGCATGGCATTCAGTAAACAAACTACTCTTCCTTGTGGAGAGAGAGGAAGCTATGTTCTTACCTGTCCGAAAGAGTTCTAAGAAGCTGCTGCTTTCCCGTCCCGCCTTTTCAATTTGAAAAGGGATATGAATATTTGATAGCACAGAAGGGGAGTAAAGACAGAATGAAAATAGGTGGAGAATCACATTTCTTAATAATGCCCAAAAGCCCTATAGCCCTTCGGACTAAGTCATGACCATAGGATCTCACAGTGTCGCAATGAGTTAAGGACGAGATAGGGTGCCCAGTCCTATTGGTAGGGATACCTATGCCACCTGTCTTTTTTATCCCAGGCATACTGCTTAGCAAAGCAAACGATAGGTCATAGACTGAAGCAGACAAACCCTGCTACATCGCGATCGTGAGAACTCTCTTCAAGCGGATCAACAAAGGCGAGATCAGCTCACTTGCCCACCGACTCAATCAATCAGAGGTTTTTCTTCCTTTTCTTCGGAGTGGCAAGCAGCAGAAAGAGAAGGTCCAACTTAGGCGTCAGGCTTGCTTGGGGAAGGGTCATCGTTCTCGGCTGTCCTATGTTTGTTGTACTTATGCAGGAGGAGCTCAACCCCGCTAACGCCGTGTTTTAGGGTTACGATGAGCTGGGGCCTTTGAGAGACTGAGTTGAGAGTAGCGCTCGCTATCTTTCCAGCCATACGTATATCTGCTTACTTATCTAGGAAAAGGTCTTTCTTTCCTTCTACATATTCATATACTTAAGACTTTGAAAGAGCTTCCCCAGGTCTACCCCATTTGATTGAAGAGTAAGATTACGTTCCTTTGTTATTGAAAAAGAAAGTCAGGACCTCTTTTCTTCTATCTGCTGCACCTATTTCGGATTCAGCTCGAAAAGCATACTTTTCTCTATATCTATCCGCCATATGAGAAAAGAAAGTCCTGCTATATATACTGTATTTTATCCAGGACCGCTTGCTTCTGATCCCGCTTTAGAGTCTGTGACGGTTGATGATCCTCAGTCGCAAGGTCTTAAGGAAGAAAGAAGGTCTGATGCCTTTCTACTTTTGAGGGCGGGGAGTTCATGCAAAGGTTTTCATAATGAAGATAGCGTGGAATATTCTGAAACACAATAATCTCTGATCGGAATTCTTCAAAGAGAGGGTTCTTGCCTTTACGCACTTATGGGATGCTCTTCCTAAAACTAGGTGCTAACGCGCGCCTGGACTAGCATTTATGCAGTTGCAAAATCCCTAATTTGATTGGTGATGGGGGACTTCTGGCATTGGGGACATGCCTCTCATTGATTCAACCACCCAAGTTCGTTCCTAACCATTCATGAAGTCTTTCTTTATAATAGAGAGTTTCTTCCGCAACCTCACTTCTATAGTAGAGAGTAGCATTCGTAAAACAAACAAATAAGAGAGAGCAGTTTGGGGGCTTTCTAATAATGATCTCTTTAAGCTATCTGGAACAAAAATCACTTTCTTTCTATAGGGAATTTGGTTGCATCCTTTAAGGGGGCGGCTTTCGAGTAGATTTTCCTCTTGTATATCTCATTCTACAGAAAGTTTAAATCATCTTTTCGTCAATAGTGGGATTGCAGGAAGAATTATATATAGATAGGGACTTTTAAAGTCTTTTCAATATCCAAAAGAAGCTGGAATCATAGCTTTCGCATCGGCAAGGAGTCACCTCTCTCACCAGACTTGTCCCTTGTTTTCTTGTATGGGAAACCCATTCTTTAATGAGAGAAAGAAAAGAGTTTTTGAAAAGCCTTTCTCAAGCTCATCCCAGGGATGGATGTAATTCATGCGAGACCAAAGGGAGCCATACCAATACTGGCCTTAAAGCTATTATTGTAGGCAAACTCTGCAAGTGGTAGGTAAGCATCCCAACTACTTGGAAAACCATTAAACAAGCTATTAGCATATCCTCTAATGTTTGTATAACTCGCTCAGATTGTCCATCTATTTGTGGGTGGAAGGCAGTACTAAAGTGTAGCTTAGTTCCCATGGCTTGTTGAAATCCACTCCAAAATCGCGAAGTAAACCTAGCATATCGGTCAGATACTATGCTTATAGGTACGCCATATGGCCTCACAATCTCATCCACGTACAACTTAGCAAGTTGCTCAGGAATCCAAGTAGTTCGAATTGGTTGGAAGTGCGTTGACTTTGACTATTGATGAGACAACTATCTATTCTTGATCCATCAGAAAGAAGTCTATATGTATCTGATTACTTCCTTGGCTTCATACTTTCCGAGGTATAGCGCCCCGGAATACCATCGAGAAAGAGCAATAAAACAAGGTGGGAATAAGATCTAACAAATGGGTAGGACAACCAAGAGCAATTCAATGGCTTTATGAGATAATCGGTATACTTTCTGCGTAGGCAGTCCCAGCGGTATCCAATCAATGTAGTCAGCGGAACAAAGGAAAGAGGAATGGGAGAAGTTTTAGAGGAAGATCTAAGTACCGAGAGGGAAATGGAGCTCGAATCAATATCATTCTACACGTACCCACCATTCAATAGCAGCGACCTCACCACGCATCATTACCACTAGCTATTTCACTCGAATCTGTAGTAAGCAATATCCTTCGCAACTAGAGCAGAAATATTCTTATTTTCTTTATCTTTCTTGGCATCAACAACCTTAAGAACCATAGGTGCACCAACCGAGGCAGAGATTGGGGTGCAGTGACCGTACCTGAGATAGATCTGAACCGACGGTTGCGAAGAATAGGTGCAACGAGGATTCTTTTCTTTTGGCTCTCGTCCTTCATTCACAAGTGCCTACTTCTTTCCCTCTATACTTTTCCTACACGGATCGAGGTTCTATTCTTCCCTTTCTGGTTAATAGATGAAAGAAGCCCCATCTTCTAAAGTAAAGCTTCTTTTTGTTTGGATGTATCTGCTAATGCGTCTTTGGATGCCTCTGCAGATTCAGGTGCTCCAGTTGCTTTTTTCCAGTGGAAACTTCTGTTCAATATTACTTACCTGTGGAACTATCAAAAGTCTATTCCTTTGATTCGACGGATGAAAGAGCGCATAATTCATATGTTGCTTCTTTGGATGCGGAAGGATCAGGATCCCTTGTTTCGGTAGAAAGAAGATCTGTTGTTGGTTAGTAAGTCATGGGTGAGTAAATAAAAAGTAGAATATGACATCATTTTAAGCTGTTGGGTACGAAACTAGACGTTCCTTCGCCTCTTCTTCTTTTTGTGCCACATTCAAGCAAGAAAAAAGCTACTCTTCTTAGCAGTTGAACAAGTGAATGGAATGATTCTTCCCCCGAGGGTGACTTCACTACCTGGATCCTCATCTCTTGAACTCGTTCTGGCAGCTAGTTGAATGGCACCGACATCTCATCTAGTCTAGATCGATTCCCTAAGAGTTTCTTCTCTATAAGGCGATTTGGCCCATTTTATCTTTCCTCTTTCTCTTCCTTGGAAATAAGGCAAGCCTTTCTTTATCACGACAGCCTTCCTTTATTCAGAATGAATTCGTCTCAAAAGAAAGAGCTAGCGAACCACACCAATTCCATTCCATTTCTCTCAGACAGAGCAGGATAGCTGCCATCAAGCTGCCCCTTTAGAACGAGGGCGAGACCAATGCTATCAAGAAGAAGGAAGAATAGACTTTATGCTTTAAGCCTTGAGCTAAATCATTGACCTTGCGCCTGGTTTGATTATAGGACATTGCCGCATTTCATCTCAAAGAGGATCTAACTCTTTCTTTCGGGAAAGGGAAGGTTTCAATCCTTTCCTGAGCGTGATGCCAATCCTTATCCTTACTACAGTAAAAGTCTATGCAGTAAAAGTAGCTACTTTTGTTTTGCTTTCTTTTACCCCAAAAAATTAGATAAGTAAGACATCTGCCATAGACGTCAGGTCTGTGTTCAATCGAGAGAGGTACACGTTGTCCTTTATCTGGTGTGCTTCCTTCTTCTAGCTATGATCCCATCGGTATAGTAGGATGATTACCTTCGCACACTTACTAATCTTAAAAAGGCAAGGAAGAAGCGAAAACATGGTTTTCATGTTATTAACTTAGGGAAGATTCCTAGCTACTTAGAAGGCATCGTTTCAGTGGTAACAGTATTGCCGGCTTCAAAATCGACGAGGATTTTTATTTAAAGCCCGCCCTATCACTATATCTTTATAATGAGCTAATATCCTAAACGGTGGGCGTGGAGAAGAGCATGCCTATTTCCTACTATGAGGAGAAAGCTCTGGTTGAGCACTACGATGACAGGTAGTCATTTTCCCAGACGGTTTCGAGTAATCAAACCATGTTTGTCTAAAAATAATTAAACGACATGACCTACTTCATTAGGCATACATATTTTCCGAGTAGAATGAATACTTTAACCTATGACCTGAAGACTCGGGATAGATTTTTGAGTACGAACGAACTGCTCGAAAAAGGCACGTAGGCTAATTATAAGATTAGCTGTTTTACTTTAGAATCACAACCAGTTCCAGAGTTCATGAGAGCTTATCCTTTCCTTTTTTAGACACAAACCGATGATCTTTTGCTCCCTAGAGTAAAAAGTAAGGAAAAAGAGGAGTTGAGAGGGCGTCCTCAACCCGGGTTTTTTATGAAAAAAATTATCTGTCGACAATAGAATAAAAATGATAGATCGAGCGAGAGGTTAAGCGTTGAACCATTTCAAGGAGCCAGAATCCCAAAATGAACGGCGGCTCCTTCTCGAAGGTTTCAGATTGTAAAAAGGATAAAAAATTTCAATGCTTTAAGCACTCGCTAGCCCTTATTGACGATCGAGTTGGGAAGAGAGTGGCAGGTGAGCATGCCGATGATGGGTAGAGGCCCTAGTATAGGTAAGCCCGAAAGGCTGCCAAGACTAGGTAGGGGTACTACTAAATCTACAAAGGAAGGCCTCTATCTATCAGGCTAACAAATCTGCTTCTCTATGGGAAAAATTGAAACAGCTCGGGGAGAAAGCCCCCGAACCCTCTCTTCTTTTTCCTTGTGTTAGACCGTTTGTGACCCATACGTCTGAGACTACGAGCTACTACTTAGAAGTACTATTTCTAAACGAACTATCTGAATGGAAAGGTCCTCCATTCCATTTCTTTATTCTGAACGGAGTGAGGTTTTTCACATGGCCGGGGTTATAGACCAACTAATGGACTAGTTTAAGAAAGAAAGGGATTCTACCACACACAGCTTGCTTCGAGACTGAAAGGAAAAGTGATCCTATTCCTCACTGCTCACAAAAGATAGGATTGGAGACTGAGGCCCGAGACTGGAACGAAGCATGGATTGGATGACGATACCGACTGGGACTAAAGGGTTACTGGACTGTATAAGGTATACCGTTGACCGAGCGCAGTGAGGGAAAGAAGAGAAGTAAAGAAAGCATGAAGTAAGTAGAGCGTGAAGTAAGCACTCTTGTAAATAGAAGAGTTGTTTTATGGGCAGATATTCTATTTACCAACCCCTTCTTCTCCCTGGAAAAGAAGGGCTAGGTTCTTGTCGGGATTAGTTAGTACGAATACGATGTTAGAGAATCCAAAGAAAGTGATTGACCTCTCGATGCTTTGAATAGCTATCTTTTTCGAGCTAAGCAAGCAAGTAAACGACTTGAAAGCCCTTGTTGATCAATCCCAAACTGCCGTAAGACTTTCTCACCAAGGGAAGGGGATTCGGTAAAGTCTTCCGTGGCTGACTCCTATTTCCTTGATTCGGTTTAGTAGGAATGGGAAGTATCTACCCCTTGTGCAAGAGCTTGAAGATGACTATTACTATAGGAAGAGGTTAGCGCTTTGGTTAACAAAACCATTAGATTAGGAAGGAAACTCTTTTTCTTTGCACTAGAGATGCAAGGAATAGAAAAGCATCCCACGTTCCCACTATGCGGTAATATAGGGACTGCCTCTCTTTCCAGAAGCAAGAGGAGCATGGGTGGCTTCGCACCTTCTCAAGCGCTACGCCCGTTGGAAGGGACCCAAGGAGCGGTAAGAAGACTTGCTTTCTGTCTCGCATGGATAAGAGTCAGTTGCGTACCTGGCTTGCTTGGAGAGTGAAAATCCTTACGCGGTAGACCAATAGCAACGGATTCAATCCTTTCCCTTCTTTCTAACTTTCATGCCCTACTTGCCTGAGATAGAGATCAAAACAAAAGCTGAATGCCCGAAAAAGTAAAGACATATTCAAAAGTAAAATGCACCGGGATCATTTGTTGATACTTCTCTTGAATGGACAGTGGAATTACGGTGGAAATGATCAAGTTAACCATAGTCCTGCTACTAAGACTAAGTCCTGAACCAATGCGACTAGAACCCCGTATTTGCATTCTCTTTCTCCGAATGCTTCAAGGAAGGCTAAGAGAAAGAAGTAAACGAGCAATAACACTTTTCCGCGCTCAATCCCTTGCTTGTTCTAGCACTTCTTACTAGCAGCTCTTCATTTACACCTGAGAACAATCTATTCTTTTTCACAGCAAACCATGAAGAGTCGAAAGAGTTCACATATGTTGAGAGCTTGCAGGCAGAAGAATAACTAAAAGCTGTCTGATCCAATGCAATCTCAATCACTACTTGTAAACCTGCGAAAAATGCGAAAGGAGCCCTCATCCCCTCTCTCCTCTCCCACTCCACACCTGAATAGATATAGGGTGGCCTCGCCTTGGAAGGCTACATTCGATTTGGAATGGATCTGTAAAAGGCTAAAGCAGCCCTACTTTCACTATGCTATTACTGGGTGGGACTACTCCACTACTGGGAGAGACTGACTGACTTACTGATCCAGATAGAGCAAAGACTGACGGTGAGGCATCTTTCATAAGGTGGGCAGGGCTATTCCTTTCTCTTCCTGCTTTCGTAAATGACAAAGGGAGAGGGTTGGTATTCTCATCAAGGTTTATCCGGTCGCTGAGCTATTCTTCGCTCCTGGCGGACCATTACGTGTACTGTCTACTCTGCCATTTATGGAAGAGCCGACTCCAGAGGATAGGTATGGACAGTTCGGGTGGGGACCTGACCCGACAAAAGCTCTTTTTCGTTAAGATAAAGAGGTATCTGGCGAAACCAAACTGAGATCTTGGAGCAAGGACGTTGAAATCAAACATGAACCTGTCCGAGCCGGGAGCAGTTGATCCGTATACGTATACTTTGTAATGGAAACTAAACCTTCAAAAATAGATTGGGGAGAGAGCTTAGAGGTGTGCACTGAAAGGGGGATCTTATGTCATATACTGCTCGAAGGCGAGAAGAAGTTTCATCGAATGCTACTTTCCTCGATGAGGGACCACCTAGATCGGATTATAAAGCAGTGGACTACTCCCAGTTATCGACTTCAAGCGGGGAAAGCTAATTTAGTAGTTGATTTAGGAACGAGTCGAGCATTTGAAACAGGAGAATAAAGGCTTTTGAAATATATCATCTATCGGTTGAAAGAACTAGATTCGTGGTAGATGATATATTTCAAATCTCAAAAGGTCATTTGGTTTGGTTTATTCTTTGACTGCTCTGCTCCCCCTAAAAAAAAGAGAGACTGATTCTGACTATCCTAATTCGGGAAGACGGAAATCGCCGGTTGGGTTGGTTTAACCAAGAAAGACATGGGAAGAACCGAGCATTAAGGAACTGAGCTCTCTGACACTAAAATTCCTTTATTCTTTGAGTTCTTTCTTCTTATACGAATATAATCCTCTTGGTTTAGGGTGACTAAGCCACTTTGTTTTTGTTGGTTGATAAGACAAAAAGACTGTAAGATAGTACGTTTCGGGTGACGCCAGCAACAAGAAATGGGGGATCTCTGTTGAAACCTGGCGAGCACAGCATTCCTTTATCCTACGAAGAGGATGGAAGAGCAGTCTGTTGGTGGGTTGAACTAGTTCCCGCGACTAGTTTCAGGTATATTCAAGCGAACGGAGTTAGATGGGATCTACGCAGCGTTCCTCTTATATATGATGCCGTTCAGTCGGTTCGGTTGCATCCTTCTTCATTCCCACACCCTCTCCTCTCATCGACTAAAAGGAAAGTCACCCCGGATAAGGGAAATATTGGTTCAAATCCAATCTGAGATGCTCTAAGAGCTAATGAGGCAGGGGCTTCAATAAGTGAATTTCTTTTATTAACATTATCTCATGTGGAAAAGAGAAAAGTGTCTGTTCCTTAAATAAAGGAATTGCATGAATGCAATCTATCAGAGGGTCATTGGGATAGTCGTTTGGTGGGCAACACGAGAGCTGCGGAACTCACGACTCGATTACTCAGAGTCTGCTTTCTCATAGTATTGGTTCTTCTTTTCTAAGCTTTTTCTTTCTTTTTTTTTTCGATTGATTGCCTTTTTTTTGTTTGAAGTTCAGTTCTTCTTTTATCATTCGCCTGATGTAACAGCCCGAATTTCGATGTAATTTCTGGGATTAATAAAATGAATGTTATCTCTCATTTCATTTGAGTACGACTCGCCCAGAGCTGATCACTCTTGGGATACTAACCATTGAGGAATGGCTAATTAGGACACTAGTACGTGGACCAGGGACTTAGTCGCGACTCGGTTGCCGATTTGAGAAAGAATGAGGGGATATTGTGAACCAGTGAGGGCCGATCTTAGGAAAAGTGATGGAAATGGTATGGCCAAGGCCAACGATGCACAATTGGGATCGCAGGTGATTCTGCTTAACCGAACGTGCTCGTGGTCAACTAATCCTGAACTCGAGCCAAATGATCGTGACCCCGGGATTAGTAATAAACCCTCTGACTCTCGATGATCGGAACCGTTGAGACTCGGACATCCCTAAGTCGATACGCATATACCTAAACAGCCGCCTGTTGGTGAGAGTTCAGAATAATTGAAATTGAGAGAGAGTTGTTCACAGAATTGAGCCCAGACTTAGATGTCGGATTTCGGGGACCCAACGGACTAATTTTAAGATTCTGACGCCAGAAAATGTTAGCCACACATATATGGGACGCTTGGGTGCGAAAAACGGAATTTTGGTTCGGAACGGCAAAAAGACGAAATTGCCCTTGGACTAATAGGACTTAATTCCGAATTTTTGGATTTAATTTGGGTTAAACCAAGGTGAGTTAAGTTAACTATGATGGTTAAGGTTGGGTTAGGGGCAAAAGACAAAATTGCCCCTCAATAATTCATTTGGATTGATTCTAGCCATTGGATTAAAGGGTAAAATGGTCAAGTGCTTGGATGAGTGACACTTGTCACCCCAAAAGTTGAAAGTGACAAGTTTGACCAAATAGGATAAGTCTCACTCTCTCTCCTCTCTCTCTCTTCTCCTTCACGCCATCTTCTCTCTCTTCTCTCTCCCCTCACGTTCGGCCAGCCCCACCGTCCACTCTCCCTCCTTCGTTCTCTCCTCCCTCTTGGCCGATCAAGACCAGCCACCGTCGCCACCTCAAGCAGCAGCTCGCCGGAGCCGTGGGCCACGGCAAGGGAAGCCGTGGAGGGCCGGTCTAGCCTTCAAGTCGCCGTCCTCCTCCTCTCCCCCTTGGACGTCCCCAATCAGCCGCCCAAGCCGCCTTGGACCGCCGTGGCCGTGAGGGCCGAGTCACGCCGGGAGCGCCGTGAGCCGCCGTCCTTGAGCCGGGAGTCTAGATGTACATGTTCCTCCCCCATATCGTCCACCCCGATGTGAGTTGAACACTTAAACTTAGATTAGGCTTGATTGTGTCTAGTTTGGATTGGTTTGTAGGATTTGAACTAGATTAGTGCTATTTAGTGGATTGTATAGTAATGGCTGAAAGTATGTTGTTGTTGAGGGTTGATATGAGGTGAAACCATGGCCGAATCATGATGGTTTAGTGGCTGTCCATTATGGCTGAAATTCGGAGCCTTTGGGGTTTTATGTTAGAAATGTTGTTTTTAGGTCCAATTGAACTTGTTTTGCTTAATTAAGCTTAGTACATGCTATATATGGTTGAGGGGAACCTTGGCTGAACATTGGAGGCCTAAATGAAGTGTTTAGATTGTATTTTGGCCATGTTTAAATGTGGGGTGTTGGGTTGGCCGAATTGCATGTGTAGGATGCAAGTGCTAGAAATGTTGTTTTTGGGGCCAAATGGACTTGCTTTGCAAGATTAAACCAAGTTTATGCCTTGTATGACTTAATAGGGTCTTGGTTGATCATTGGGGGCTTAATTGGGGTATTATGTATGTGTTTTGACCATGTTTAAAATTGGGGTTTAGACTTGGCCGAATTTCATGTGTTAGAATACAAATGCTTTAATATGTCCATGGGTTGTAAATATTGGTGATTGTTGTGGCATTTGTGTTCAATGGTATGAAAATGCATGTCACCACTTGATATGTTGAGATTGATATGTGAAATGGCATTGTGTGATTTTGCGGTGTGACATTGCATTATGTGTGATCACGGTAAACGCCCTGAACTGAGTGGAATTGGGCTAAGATAAAATTGAGATGTGTGATCACCTAGTGGCCTTCGGGTCGTGGCCTTCGGGTCGTTCCGTCTGTTGCGTTTACGCGAGACGATGCCCGGTGAGACCGGAAGACGACCATCCTCATGCACTTTGTAGCAGGCTCTGGTTCGTAGGTGAGCGGTGTTGCGCCTGAGGGCTAGAAGACACCGGGCCGGGGGCGTGTTATATACGCTGGCCATGGAGTGTTGTGGCCTTCGGGTCGGGCCTTCGGGTCGGAAAGTTGTTGGCCTTCGGGTCGGGCCCTATTGTGGGTCGTGAAATTAAGATCAAACTGAGCATTGCAATATGTGAATTGTGAACCATGCAGTTTTGTGATGAGATTGTGAGAATCATGAGCATGCGACTGCATGAGGCATTCGTGTGATATGCCGGGAGTGAGTTGAACCATGTAAAGAACATGAGCACGCGTGTGCGGAGAACGCCTGCCCGTATGTACACGTATGTGGGTGTATATATATGTTGTTGAATTGCACTAACTTGCAGGGGTTGAATCACGTTGATACACTTTGAGTCTTATGTTGTTGGGTTGTTTGACTGATTTTGGTCTGTTGAGACACACTTTAACCTAGCCTAGGTTTAGGTGTTTGATTCACTGAGCTAGTCTCACGGTTGTTGTAAAACCGAAACATTTCAGAGCCTACCCCCTAGGATGTTGGAGCCACCTCCACTTTTTGGGATTCCCAGACAGATTTTGCAGACTGTGGAGCATTTCCCAGCTGGGGAAGGTGAGATGCACGTGAGGTTTAGGTCAGTTGTTTATGTGAATACGGGTGAGGAGGAGCATCTGAAGCAAGAATACATAGCCTGGTGTCGTAGAGCCGCGGACGGGACCCTCAGTCGACCTATCCGGACCTTTGACATCCCCGTAGACGCTGATGGAGAGTTAGCACCGGTGATTGCTGATGGCGAGGTGGTTGACGTTCCTCCACCTGGCGCTCCGCCAGTTGTCGATGCCCAGCCAGGCCCCGGGATTTGGTATGACGAGTTAGAGCCGGAGCCTATGGATGAGGACGAGGACGACCCCGAGCCAGAGGTGATGGATCAGGATGATGGGGACGGTGAGGTCGATGAGGTAGGAGATGATGTGAACATAGATGCCGTCGAGGATCAGGTGGATCAGGAAGACCCAGACATGGACGTGGACGAGCCAGGACCGGGTAGCAGCTCTTCTGAGGAGTTAGCAGAGTCTTCCGACGAGCCCGACGATTCCAGCGATCCAGACTTCGAACCCTAGACTAGATGGAGTACGATAGGGATCCCTACCCTTTTTGTTATAGTGATCCTTAGCTCAGACCCACTCACCCGGCCCCCGACACTTTTTGGGATTTGTGGCCTTTTGTCTTTGAGGTTAGCCTGACCTAGACCCGTAGTGGTTTTGCCTGTATATGTGTCTGTGATCTTGTATAAACAGTTTATTGTTATATATATGAGAATGAGGTTTTATACGATGGCGAATTGTTGATTTGGCTTCCTCGTTCATCTTTAATTGTCAGGGTTGTATTTTGTTTCCGCATGTGTTTTTATACTCTGATTGTTGTTGGGTCGGCGATGTCTCCTGGGGACGTCGCACTCTGATCGACCGAAGTGGCTAGGGGATGCTCGCGTTCCGATGAGTAAGTTGGGTTCGGGGCGTGACACCTGAGAAGGAAAGAAGGGTAAACTGCTTCTTGGGCTTGGCTTGAAAGCCGTTGCTTTTTATGTCTGAAGCCCCTGAACGCGGTCGAGGGTAGCTTTCCCTATTCCTTTTGGTTTGGTCCGATGTGCTTGTTTTGTTCAAGGAGTTCCGCTTCGTGCCTCTCCTGTCTAGTCGGGTGGGTGAGTAAACTGACTCCTTATCGCTCCGTGGGGATATAGAGTGGGCCAATGATGAATTGAATCTTCCCTCTTCGTAGTATTCCATGCTGCAGCCAATTATCCAACCCTGGAATTAGCACCGGTTGGAGACGACTGCACCGGAAAAGAAGACGTACAAAAGAGGGTCAGAGGAGGACCCAACGGTTATTGTAGAGCCAGTAGTTGAGGTCTTTCCTCAGTTTGTGTCTTAAATACGGAAAGTCTGGTGCCCCGCTCGCCATTCATTGAGAGCAAGCTCTAACTATCAGTTCTCACTCAATCCAAGAGCGAAAGCGAAGCATTCATTTCATCTTCTTCCTGTAGCGTATTTGGCTTTCCAGCATATCGCTTTACATGGGTAAACTACGAAGAAAGCACTTGGTCCTTACGTCCACCTCAATAGAATGGAATTAAAGACCTGGACTTGGCACTGAATTAGTCCTCCCCTCTGCTGATTAAGTTAAGATCCTCAAAGAAGGATTCGCTCTAGGGGGCCCCTACGTGACTAAAGGTTCGTTTCTACTCTGCTTTCGACTCTTCCACTGGTTGGTGACCCTGGGGTGAAGAAGCATCGCAAGACCCTCTTTTTTAGTATGTCACGGTAAAGCTTTTCATTAGAAAAATCTCATAAGTAGAATCAGAGCACTGATCTGCCTGTGAAAGAAAGCTTTCGTCGATCGCTTGAAAAAGAAGTACGTTCTCTCTTTTTTTAGATTTTTTTGTGTTCAGTATACTCAATTGAGAGAGTAACAATATCTATAATTGCAAGGTTTGCTTGCTTCGACAACTGGCTCCTCTCCGCAGTCTATGCGAGTCCTAACCCCCGTACATAATAGAGAGATCCTGTGGGCTTAATAGCGCCTTGTTTCTTTGTAGCTCTTTCTGGACAACCACTACGTGATGAGTGAAACAAGAAATCCTTTTTGAAAGCCTGTCACCGTTCGGAGATTTGAATCTCGGTCTCCGAATTATTGAGTAGGTGATGTCGACCTAAAGTAATCCGTAGGAAATGGGTTCGCATCCGGTTTCCAGTTCTGGCCTGAAAAATGACTGCCGTTTTGGAGAGGCGAGTCTTCTTACTTATCCCGAGTGATCAACTTCTTTTTGTTTCTAGATTGTTCACTTGGCTCTCTCCCTTCGCTACCCGAAAGAGGTAGATTTATGTTATGCCCGCCACGACTCTAATCTGGATATATGGGAGCCCGAGACCGGGTTGCTGCTTCAGTCGCACTTAGAGCCCACTACGCGGTAATGAAATGAAGTTCTAATTCATAGACTGGACAGGATAACTTAGGTGCTAGAAAGCACCACTAATAGCTAACAGTGAGTTCGGTCTCATGGAAGTCAACCCAGGCTTGGTTTTCCCTTGCATCGTTAGCCTCGCGAGCTAACCTACTTTGGTAGAAATTTCATCAAAAGATAGATCGTTTTTCGAGAAAAGGTCCCGTCCTTCAATATCATGATTGGGTCCGATCCTTTGGCTGGATCATGAATTTTTTATTACCAATGAAAAAGATGTGCGTCTTTTTGATTCCTTTCGTATTGTTGACAATTTTACTTAGTTTTATTTATATTGTTTGTCTGAAATGTGACTTGATTGATTATTTTGTTGCCCTCTTGGCAAAGATGGGATCCTATCTTGGGGCCAAGGGGAGTCACCCATTTGTTAGTCAAACTTTGCCTCTTAGGAGGCTTAGCCTCTTTGATTGGGGTTTCCCTCCAACTACTTTTTCTGGGCGAAAGCCCTTTTCTTTTGTATATGGACAATCCCGCGCAGGGTTGGGGCCAGGATCCGCAGGATCAACCATTTCCGCCGGCTGAGGGCGGAGAGATTCCATCGGGGGGGCAACCTAACGCCTCTTTATCTGCAGGCCCTTCGATGAATCCACCGGAAGGACCATACCCCGAAAAAACCCTTGCCCCCAATCCCGAACCCGAAGGCTCAGCTGAGTCACCGTCGGTGCCTTCCGCCTTGGAAGAAAGGGAGAACGAGCTTCTTTCTAAAAACTTAGCTGAAAGAAAGTGTGATCTCGCTGAAGGGGAAAACATTGATTCAGTAAGAACATAGGGGGACTTCCATAGTAATACAAAAACGGAAAAATTCCAGTTGATACAACAACTGTTTAAAGAAACTCAGTCAAAAACTGAGGATTGCACCGCGATCAAGTCCTCCTTGAATGAAATCAAGAACTATTCAAGTCAAATTCAAGATGGAAGGGGAGGTCGGAAACCCTCGGATGGAGTGTTCGAATCTTAAAAGAAATACGCTCTTATAGTACGCGTACAATGGGAGAAGGCGACTCATCACATCCTGGGGGGGATAAGGTCCGGTCCGTTTTTTTTTCACTTTGAATCGAATTCGAAACCGGCGTGGCACTGCTGGATGCTTTTGATCAATAGAACAGGAAGAGGAGCCAAAATCAAAACCACCAAAAGTAACGACTACCAAGATACGGATAGTGATTCGATCTTTTGATCACCCATTTTTGGAAAACCATTTTTTGGGGCTTCCGCCTTACACACGGAAGATTTCATATTGATAAAAAGTCCAGAGAACAATTTGAAATGGAAATCAAGAAAAAATTTCTGGTCATAAAAACAAAAAGGCATGAATTGCGCAAGAAGTTCTTTCGGTTAAAACGTCGTGCGACTCGAAGGACATAAGACTTCTTGGTCAAGCCCAATTGCTGACAGGATGCTCCTACCCCACCATGCCTGGCCTTACCTTAAGAAGAAAGAGGGGGGTATGAAGCGTGGAAAAGACTGCCAGAAGTGTATGATAAATAGGTAACCTTAAGTGTTGGAGTGGCGGCAAAACTCTTGATTGATCAACACGAGTGAACTGTGCTTAGACGCTTCGTCAAACCGCACCGATCTACGAGAGGAGCTGATGGATGAGCAGGCTTCCCCTTTCGATTCACGGAATGTGATCTAGGACACGATGGGAGTTTGTGTGCCTCAGTAGGAAAGAGATCACCGGAGTATAGCACAAGATCGCCTTTTCTTGCTGCCATGGGGTCGACCTGTGAACAAGGTAAACCCAATGGGAACCGAAAAACGGGAGGTTACCGCATTGGGCAGAAGTCGATCCACAAAGCGAAGGCTCACCCAGCTGAAGGAAGGAGCTTTGGAAGCTGTCGCGACCTGCCCCTCGAGGGTCCGGAGCTCGGATGAGGCGGGTTTAGAGATAAGTGTTCATGAGATGTTTCATATGGCATCTTAAAAAAAATGATTTTTACTGAAGTGTAAATCTCTTTTTTAGCCATATGATCCATTGATCATGAACGTGGATTTTCCCTAAATCCATATCTCGCGTGACAGCGGATTGATTTTTATTTTTTAAGGAGTCGCCACTAGCCTAGATCGGGGGTCGGCTAGAAAACCCAACCGAAACGCGGGAATTTCGTTTCGGTTTCTACGAAAACCAGAGATCAAAGGTTCGGGGACTAGCTTACGTTAATATTTCTATTAACGCCCTTTCGGTACCGCTAAACTTAACATGGTTGTTATCTAAATCGTCATGCATTTGTTTTTTACCATTTTCATGCCAAAGTCTTAGTCCACTAGGTGATCATGCATCTTGTTTTTGCATTTTCATTTAAGATTCTAAACTAATCCTATCTTAGTCTAGAAAAAGAAAGAAACAATCAATTTTATTGAAAGACCTTACGTAAAGTAAACACTCGAAGTATTGAAAGGACGAGCTAATTCTAAGTGCGAGAAAATAAAAAGTAAGAACCCGCAACTCGTCGGGTGTTTATTACAATACGAATTGAAATCCCGAGACATGGTCGGGGATGAATGAATTAAGTATAAATTGAAACCGGATTGGACATCGGTTTAGAATCATCGTCAAATGAGTACAAATTGAGACCGGATTGGACATCGGTCAACCACCTTGATCTTCTATTTCGGATTATTCTTCCTTGGACCGCCTCTCGGGTGTCGATGTTTACATCCATAACATTCATTCATAATGACATATGAAAGAACAAAGATGCAATCAAATCACTAATTAAGCACGGGCCTCGGGATCGGCCTTTGTTTTTCATGCGATTCGATTCATCACCCATCTAATCATTTAACATTGTTTGATTAATGGTTAATGATAATGAGCTACCATTTGTATTCACAAAACGGTAACTCATATCAATTAACCCCTAAAGTCGGGTTCTAATGATAATGAATGGGCTACCCGCCGAACATGCATCGGGCCTAACATTCATCTAACAAACACATGCTTGATCATAAATGAGCATGCATTCAAGCCCATGGGCCTTATTTCAAAACCAATCAAGCAAGGGGAAGTGGGCTTTATGAGAAAGACCACTTATTCAATTAACATCTAATTCGGATCAATTCTGTTCAAGCATGATTAACTATCCTAATGACGTTCAAATGAAGTGAATCAGGTGTCATTAGAAAGCTTATAACATGAGGAACAAAAGTCATGAAGACCATTTTTCCTAAATCCTAGCCAATTTTCCCGAAAATGCACAATTAAATTTCAGTGACAGGCTGGACTAGGTTCAGTTATGAATTTCAAAATAAAAGCGGGAAAAATAACAGACATTATCAAAACAGCGCGAAAATTTTTGTGCCGTTAGAACTCCCTGTGTGCAACAACTTTCATGTTTTGAGTTTTTGCTAAAAAGCCCTCCAAATTTTTATAAAATTTTATTTTCGCGAGGGACTCAATGGCAAATACAGTTTTGACCCCGGGAAGACCTTTCAAGAGATTTTAAGCAAATAGACCCCTCAAAAAATTGCTATTAGGTCCTCAAAATCTCCAGTTAGTATATTGAGACCCCAATGAACAACTTTGAAGTTTTGAATTTTTGCAAAAAAGGGCTCCAACTTCATCAAATTCGGAGAAACACTTTGTGAATTCCAAAGGAACAAAAATCAGATCTGGACACAGAACTGATCAAATCATGATAATTCCTTTTGAAAATTCAAATGATCTCCGATTTTGATGAAATTAGTATCAATAGAAAGGTCTCGATCTCAGGAAGAACTTTCGTGAAGAAAATTTTTTCATATCTCGAACACACAAATTTATGAACATCGAAGAACACACGAAGGTCAACTGAAACTAGCATGAAATCCGATCCACATGCAGATGACGTTGTCAATCGTACAAGGTTAACATGCTCAAAATTTTATGAAAATTTTATAGTGAATAGATCAGGATGTGTTCTACGATTCTCATGAAGGAAGTTTTTCCAGAAAATGATCATAGAAAATCATAAAATTCATCCAACAGCACATCATCAATCAGGAATGCATCAGAACAGACATGAACAGCAATTTACAGATTCTGATCCTGACTTCTAGAAGTGTTTTGACATAGCAAACGAAGTCCGATCGAGGCATATGATATATCAAATCGAATTTTAGAACGAGTTCTACGACTCTCTAGTTTATCACTTCATCAGATTTCGACGTTAACAACCTCGAATCAGCATTTCAAGCAAGCAGGTTCTACTGAACACGAAATTACAGAGTTGAGTTCAAACGTTCTTACCTTGTCTCACGATGATCCAACGCTCGAGCGAGCGATCCGGCCTCCGTATTCAGACCTGGAATGGCACGGAGACACCTCGGAAAGCTCGGCCAATCTACGATAACGGATTACAAGAGATAACGTGAGAATCGACTCGTTTTTACTCAAATGAACGAATCAGCAAAAAATGAAGTTTAAAGTGCGATCCGGTGGCCGTTCGGTGTGAGGCCAGCCACCACAGCGACTTGAGGACGTCGGGGAAGGTCGTCGGTTGCTCGGAATCGCCGGAGGAGGCCGCCGGAAGGCCGGTTCAGCCGGTTGAAGCTGCTGGACAGATCACCGGCGGTGGAGCCGGTGATGATGCCGAGAGGGAGATGCCGCCGGAGAAGGGAGCTCCGGCCACCAGCTGTGGTGGCTGGTGTTGCGACTGGACCAAGGCCACCGTGGGGGACGCCGGTGTGGCGGTGGCTCGCCGGAAAGAGGCCGGCAAGGGGCCGGAAGGCCGGCGACCGAGAGGGAGCTCGAGAGAGAGAGAGTTGATCGTGGGAGAGGGAGAGAGAGAGAGAGAGAGAGAGAGAGAGAGAGGGAGAGAGAGAATGAGAGATGAAAATGGACATCCCCCTTTGATTTTTGGAGGGAAAAAACTATATACCCCCTCCAACTTTGAATTCTAGCCCTTAGATTGATCAAATGGTCCAAAATGCATCCTTAATGATTAAGAATATTCCTTAGAGGCTAAGGATTGATGACATGGCATTATGGATGGACATGATCAATTCTAAATGAATGGTCATGATTGATTTGCTAATCCCCTAATTAATTTGTTTAATCCTTGAAGAAGGGTATTTTTGTCATTTCTCTTAGGGGCATTTTTTGTAATTCTCAATTAAGGTCAATTTTGTCATTTTCGCACTCAAGAGGATGTGACTGACCTTGGTTGGTTTAACCGGATTATCGATTATCAAAATTTTCGACCGGAAAGTGACTAATTCGATTGGATTAGTTCAATTTGAATTAAATCGATTTGAGTCAATTAGCTCTGAATTTGGGTAATTGCATGACCGAGCTAGACTAACAAGTGTAATCGAGGTCTAATTAACCAAATTGAATCTTGATTCATCAAATTGAACATAAGTCTAGAGTGGGTCAAGTTGAATTGCATTAATTAGACCAATTACTCCTAGACTTCCTAATCATTGGATCACTAAATTGATCAAATTGATCCAAATTCATGTGATTTTTCCAAAATTGATTTTGAATTTGGGTTTCATATAAGAAATTAGGCTCATTCATGTCTCGATTGCGCGCATCATGAAGAATCGATCAAAATCACTGTTTAGGGTCAAAATTGGGGGTTTTTGGGTTTGGCTTGGAATCACAAAATTGGTTCCAAAATTGATTGTAAGATGACCTCTAGATCAAATGTCGTGAAGAACACTAATCTAAAAAATGACTAGAAATGAAGTAATTTCATTTTTGGCCGATTTGAATCAAATTCCGCAAATTGGGGAAAAGTTGATTCCAAATCGATTTTTGTAAAATTTTAAATGCCAAAGGTAAATTGAACGTAAAATAAAGTGATTTGTGGATTTTTGTATTTTCCAAATTTTTTGGTCAAAGGTTTGACCAAAAGTCAAACCCTAGTTGACTTTTCACTAGAAGTTTGATTTTATGGTCAAATCTTTGAATTTTTCTGAAATTTCCACTTCTAAAGTGAAATTGGACTTGAAAGGAATCTTTTTATGCAAAAAGCCCCAATTTGACCTGGGGTTGACTTTTGGTCAAAGGGTTGACCAAAAAGTCAACGCCAAAGTCAACCATTTGACTTTTTGGGTTTTTGTATGAAATGAATAGAAAATCGCTTATAAAAGCTAAACCAACAGACGGAATTAAAAAACGACACTTTTTGCTCAAGAAACGGGCTCCGTCGCGATCGGAAACCATAATCTCGAATTTTTTATTTATTTATTTTTTAATGACGCAACGGCTAAAAATTAGGTGTCAACAGCTGCCCCTCTTTGAGTGGGAGTTCGAAGAGGTTTCGCTCAAAGACCGATTGGCACCTGCAAATTTTTAGTCGATTCCAATTGGGAAATGAAAGAAAATAAAGACAAAGACATTTGATCAGAGTCTTACCTGAAGCACTTACCGTTGGATTGTCAGACCATTCATGTGTTCTTCTCTCTCTCATGAGATGGAATGAAGGAAGAAAAGACAAAGAAATGATTTTGTGAGAAACCTATGGTTTAAGGAAAACCAAGAACCAAAGGACAAGGTTTAAGGATGACCTGGAACCTAAGGACAAGGTTTAAGGATGACCTGGAACCTAAGACAAGGTTTAAGGATGACCTGGAACCTAAGACAAGGTTTAAGGATGACCTGGAACCTAAGACAAGGTTTAAGGATGACCTGGAACCTAAGACAAAGGTTATGGTTTAGGATGACCAAAAATCGAAAATGGAAGTTATGGTTTAGGCTGACCAAAAACCGAAGATGAAAGTTATGGTTTAGGCTGACCAAAAACCGAGGGCATGGTTTAGGATGACCAAAAACCAAGGGCATGGTTTAGGATGACCAAAAACCAAGGGCATGGTTTAGGATGACCAAAAACCGAAAATGGAAGTTATGGTTTAGGCTGACCAAAAACCGAAGATGAAAGTTATGGTTTAGGCTGACCAAAAACCGAGGGCATGGTTTAGGATGACCAAAAACCAAGGGCATGGTTTAGGATGACCAAAAACCAAGGGCATGGTTTAGGATGACCAAAAACCGAAGGTATGGTTTAGGATGACCAAAAACCGAGAGTATGATTTAGGATGACCAAAAACCGATCCACTGGGGAAAGATATTTTGAAAAAAGATCCGAGATTGTTTAACAACAAACGGAATTTTTCAACTTTTGGTGAAAGGCAAAGATTATCAAAATCCTTAAGAGGAAATTTTAACAAAATAATCTTTGAATAACCACTTAAAGAGGTTAGGTAAAGATGCCAAATTGGAAATAACCTAATCAAAGAGGTCTTTCACACTGGCTCTCATAAAGGCTTAAATTCCCATTCATCGATGTGGGAAAGCTATTCAATTCTCACTGGTGATGCCTCACGAACCTATGTCGAAGGTTTTCGGAAACATTCACATTGAATACAATTGGTTGATCAGAAAGGTCTTTCAAAAGGACCGTAATGTAGGCTTGGTCATGGGCTTACACAAAGGGTATTTGCTTTGAGGCCAAGAAAAGAAATATATCATCAACATCTTCAGCGGGTTTACAAGTCAAGAACCTTGAAGATAAGATAAGATAGGATTACTTCCACTCCTTCTAGCGGTAGTTCCTTTGTGAAATCTTTACATTAACTCAAACCATCCCAATCGGAAGAGACTTCGGAGAGGGTTGTAATATCGGTTCGGGTTAGGCTCAAAAGGCTTGAAATTTGATAGAATGGGTTTGAAAGAAAAATGATGATTATCTTGGCATCATTACCAAATCATTCCAGTCTGACATCATTTGATTCTTGAAAACCAAATTGTCTCGAGAGTCCATTTTTCTTGCAATATAAGAGCTTTGCTCTTTCTAAGCATCTTTTGCAATGGAATTTTGCTTTTATCATAAGCATATTGCTTTTTCTTGCTTTTGCTTTTGACATGTTTTTTCATGGGCATCGGCCTTGCTTTTACCAGGCACACTGCTTTTTCATGCCCCCTAATGTTTATCTTTTGAGTTCTTTGGACTCTCGAGACACTTTATACAATATTCACCAATTCTTCTAAATTTCCTTGGTAAATCATATGCATTGCCCCAATGTGGGGAGATAATCAACACTTTGGGTTTTGAAATGAACATGCTTAAGGCTCAATTGGGCTAAGCAAAGGATAATTGTGTTTGGGGTAGAGGAAAAGAATGCTCTTCTTCACTTTGGGATGCTTCGAGCTTCCATAAAGATCCATCTGAAACTATCACAAGAAGGTTGATGCAAGTGAAAGCAATAAAATCTTTCTTAATCTTTTTGCTCCAAAAATGATCAACCATAACTTCTTATTTTGCCCCAATGTGGGGTGGTTCTTGACAGGGGTATTTTGAGAATTCTCCTTATTTGGCTCAAAGTGGCTAGCAAAGGATAACATGAGTGTTTAGGATAGAGAAATGAAATGCCTTTTATCATCTCAATCCATGTATTCAATGTGAACGAACCCTACGTCCTACGACATGGCTTTTCGCTCAATCTTCTCAAAATGAGTATAGGGACGTGTTTGATCAAAAGTTTGCCTTTTATCATCCTAGGCATTTCCATTTGGCATTTTTGAGAAATCCTCTTTTTGTTTTTCAAAGGATCATCTAATTAAATCTCCCGTCTGTGAGGAAATTTGATAAATCAAAACATTTGATTGATTTTTCTTAAAAAACTCCTTTGGGGATTTTTATTTCAAACTTGAAAAACCTTTTGGACAGAAAAAGGTTTTCACACATGGGATCTACTTCCTAAATTCTAGGAGAAGATTGATTTGATGTAGCAACTTCCTTGAGCTTGACTCCTTGAGGTTTGGAATAGCTTCCCTGGGGAACAGTTGAGTACCTACAAAATGAACAAATATGCAAAAATGCTATGTATGCATGAAATGCATGATGCAAATGTTCTTAAGGAGACTTGGATTCAGTCCAAAGCAACTCGAAACATTTTATTCAGGGAAAATATTTCTTGACAGCATCTGCGTTCACAGGTTTTGGCAACTCTCGGCCATCCATTTCTTCAAGAATCAATGCTCCACCAGGCAACACTTTCTTGATGACATACGGCCCTTCATAATTGGGAGTAAACTTTCCACGATCTGGAATAATGGGTAATACCTTCCTCAAAACCAGATCATTGATCTCAAAATGTCTGGGTCGAACTTTACGATTGAATGACTTGGCCACTCGCTTTTGGTAGCTTTGTCCATGGCATAGGGCTTTTACCCTTTTCTCATCAATCATATTAAGCTGTTCAAATCTTTGTTGAATCCATTCTGCTTCGGAAAGCTTTATTTGCGAAAGTACCCTTAATGAAGGAATTTCCACTTCCACGGGTAAAACTGCTTCCATCCCATATACCAATGAGAATGGTGTTGCCCCAGTCGAGGTGCGAATGGAAGTTCGATAAGCCATTAGTGCGTATGGCAACCGATCATGCCAATCTCGATAATTTTCTGCCGTCTTGGACAGGATCTTCTTTATATTCTTATTTGCCGCCTCCACAGCTCCATTCATTTGTGGGCGGTAAGGAGAAGAATTCAAGTGGCGAATGTGAAACTTACTGAGTAGCTCATCCACTACTTTGTTATTCAGGTTTGACCCATTATCCGTGATAATTGCTTCGGGAACCCCGTATCGAGCAATAATGTCTCGACGAATAAATTTTGCCACACTTCTCGCAGTGACGTGAGCATAAGAATTGGCTTTGATCCATTTGGTGAAGTAATCAATAGCCACTAGAATGAAGCGGTGTCCATTTGACGCCTTAGGATTGATTGGTCCGATAATGTCAATCCCCCACATTGAGAAAGGCCATGCTTCGGACATTTGATGTAATTCATTTGGGGGAGCATTGATTTTGTTCCCATAAATTTGACATTGATAACAACATCTGACATGTTGAATGCAATCGGCTTCCATGGTTAACCAATAATAACCTAGCCTCATGATCTTCCTTGCTAGAAGATGGTCATTCATATGAGGACCACATTCTCCTTCATGTATCTCCTTCATTAATAAATTGGCCTCTTTGGTGTCTACGCACTTCAACAGGACCGAATCGAAAGACCTCTTGTACAAAGCACCTCCACTAAGAAAGAATTTGGAAGCTAATTTAGTCAAGTATTTTCGATCCTTAGCTTGACTTCCTTGGGGAAATTTTCCTTCTCGAAGATAATTCATGATGTCATAGTACCATGGTTGACCATCGAGTTCTTCTTCTACAACCATGCAATATGCAGGCTTCTTTAAAACGTCGATTTGCAAAGGGTCAACGTTCAATCCATCAGTTATTTGTAACATTGAGGATAATGTTGCCAAAGCATCAGCAAATTGATTCTGAGATCTTGGCAAATAATCGAACGAGATATCTTCGAACTCCTCCACCAAATCTTTAAGATACTCATGATAAGGAATCAATTTCGAATCACGAGTTTGCCATTCACCTCCTGTTTGGAGAATGATAAGTGCGGAATCGCCATAAACTTGTAATCTCTTAATCTTCATATCGATGGCTAATTGAAGACCGAGGATGCAAGCTTCATATTCTGAAATGTTATTGGTACAAGGAAATACCAACTTTGCGGCTACTGGATAATGCTGACCCGATGGGGATATCAGGACTGCTCCAGTACCTGAACCGGAGAGATTAACGGCTCCATCAAAATACATGACCCACTTGTCTTGTGACACCAGATGGATTCTTTCATCAATTTCATCCCAGTCATTTGACTTTGAGGGATTTTCAGCCAATATATCAGCTATGGCTCGACCTTTAACGGACTTCTGAGACATGCTCTGGATATCAAACTCGGAGAGTAATATTTGCCATTTGGCAAGCCTTCCAACTAGTGCAGGCTTTTCCAACAGATACTTGATAGGATCGTTCTCATTCACAAGTAGGATATGATGATGAAGAGTGTATTGCCGTAGTCTGTGTAATACCCAAATTAAGGCTACACACGTTTTCTCAACTTCTGGATATTGAGCTTCACCAGAAGTAAACTTTTTGCTGAGGTAGTAAATAGCGCATTCCTTTCCATCCTCTGGTCTTTTCTGCGCTAACATAGCTCCCAAAGACTCATCGTGAATGATGAGGTACAAGATCAAAGGTATACCCGGAGTGGGCGGTACCAAAACTGGTGGTTGTGAAAGATATTGCTTCAGTTGTTGAAAGGATTTCTGACAATCTTCATTCCATTCAACTTTGGCATTCTTTTTCAACAGCTTAAAGAATGGTTTAGCTGTTTCTGATAACTGGGAAATGAATCTTGCAACATAATTCAATCTTCCCAACAAGCTTCGAACTTCCTTAACAGTAGAAGGAGGTTTCAAATCACAAATGGCCTTCACCTTCGAGGGATCAATCTCAATGCCCTTGTTACTAACCATAAATCCAAGGAGCTTCCCAGACTTTGCCCCAAAGATGCACTTGGCGGGGTTAAGCCTTAACTTGAATTTTCTAAGTCGATCAAACAGTTTCTTCAAGACTTCAATGTGGTCTTCACCTTGTCGTGATTTAGCGATCATGTCATCGACATATACTTCAATTTCCTTATGCATCATGTCATGGAATAATATCACCATGGCTCTTTGGTAAGTTGCCCCTGCGTTCTTCAAGCCGAAGGGCATAACTTTGTAACAGAATGTCCCCCATGGGGTGATGAATGATGTTTTAGTCTTATCTTCTTCCTTCATTCGGATTTAGTTATAGCCAGAGAAACCATCCATGAAAGAAAATAATTCGAATCCTGCGGTGCTGTCGACCAGGACGTCAATATGTGGTAATGGGAAATCATCTTTGGGACTTGCTTTGTTCAAGTCGCGGTAATCGACACATACCCGAACTCGCCCATCTTTCTTCATGACTGGGACGACATTAGCAATCCAGTCGGCATAATGAGTGACTTCAATGAAATCCACTTTTAACAGTTTCATGACTTCTTCCTCAATCTTCTTGGATAATTCTGGCTTTGTCCTCCTAAGCTTCTGCTTCTTAGGTGGAATGGTAGGATCAAGAGGCAACGTGTGCTCTACAATGTTGGGGTCCAGACCCGGCATATCAGCATATGACCAAGCAAAGACATCCTGATATTCCTTCAATAGTTCGATCAGTCGATCAGCATCTGCTTGAGTGAGACTTGTTCCAATTTTTGTTTCTTTGGGATTTTCTGAATCGCCCAAATTTATAATAACAGTTCGCTCTTCTGTGGGAGGTGCGGATTCTTCATGTCGGATCCATTCTCTTTTAATAACCTGAGAATCTTCTTCATTCTCGGGATCAGAATAATCAGATTCGTATGAGTTTTTCGGACATGAATCCAAGCCATGCATATGACTATTATGGTTATGCAAAGTGTCATGCCTGAGATGTAACAACAAAAATGGTCAGTATATGAAGATAAGAAATGCAATGCATGAAGATGTGATGAAAAAACTTTTCGAATTCCAGATTTTCGAAAATTTTATGGGGAACTCGTCCTCATATCATTGGACATCCTTGTTCCAAAATTATTTTGAAAACTATAGATCGTGCAAAAGTCCAGGCCTCAAAGCATCATCATAGGGCTGGTTTGGTATACTTTCGCACGTCTATTAACAAAACATGCATATGTTTTTATTGAATTAAAAGTGAATGCTATATAGTGTTTTGGATCCGAAGCTCGTGATCCGAATTATTACAACACTTGAAATGAACAAAACAAATGAACAAATGAAATTCCCTCGCAGGGGAGAATTAGATGGATTACAATTGAAAACAAAGTAAAATAATGGAAACATCCCTTACACAGCGGGATCGGTAGGTAGATCATCTTCGAAGCTCTCGGAAATGACACCCACAAAATTCTCTTCAAATAAGTCGACGATATCATAAATGTCTGCTTCTTCATCTTGAAGGAACTTTGACGGTCCAGGGAAGAAATCTTTCAACGGAGGAGGGAGTAAACGTTGGTAACTCTTTTCCTTGATGCTCGGGTTTTTCTGATTACCTTGATCTTGTTGATCGCCTTGGTAACCTAAGCCTTCTCGCTTCTTTCTCTTAGTCACCTCAATGGGTGTAAGAATACCTTGGGACAGCTTTCCCAATCCTTTGCCAATGGTGAATCCATACTCGATCAACATTTTGCTAGACATAAGGGCCGCCTTTGAATAGTGAGGCTTCCTCATAACAGTGCCAGCGGGCACATGAGATACTGACACTAACTCAAATGAGTAGTAGCTTGATTCTTCCTTTACTTCTGGCTCCACATAAGAAATTGCAGTATTGTTGAAAGTTTCGGTATCTTTCTCACAATGAACCGTTATAATCTTGCCACAGACGACAAAACGGATCATCTGATGTAGACTTGAGGGTATAACACCCGCCGCGTGAATCCAAGGTCGTCCCAACAACAAACTGAAGTTGCTCGGGATATCGAGCACTTGAAACTTCTGAGCGAACATAACTGGACCAATCATCAGTTGTAAGTCAATTTCTCCAAGAGCTTCCTTTCTTGAAGAGGCTGAATTATGCCTAAAGCAGCCATTTTGGCTAAGCAATACATTTTCTCCTCCCGGGATACATTTCCTTCTTTTGGTTGATCTCTAGCTATAGTCAATAGCTCTTCTAACTTCGTCACATCAAACAAGAAAGGTTTCTCATTCTCATCTCCAAATATCACATTAACAGCTTCGGTATGATTAGGGAGCGGATTTTGCTGAACATTTGGCGTGGCATCTTTAAACGACAAGATCTTCTTATCCAACAGGTTCTGAATCTTGACCTTGAGAGTGTAACAATTGTTCACATCATGGCCCTTCTCGCCCATGTGATATATACAAGATTTTGCCAAATCAAACCCAGCAAACTTTGGCGGGTTGTCTCTCGGGATTTCTTTTGCTACGAGTCTTTGTTCAATCAACATTGGCAGCAATTGAGACATAGGTCTTGGTAACGGAGTGAATTGTCTTTGCGGAGCTTTTCCTTTTCGGTCAAAATTCCGGGAAGAACCTCCTGTTTCCACAACGGACCTTTGAACTGGTGCGTTTAGTGGCTTTTGAGCATTAGGATTTTGAATATAGGCAACCTCCACCGTTGGCTCTTTATCCTTCTTTAAGGTAAATCTACGAGTCGTCGTCTCGGACAATCGACCCTCTCGCATGATACCTTCAATTCGTTCTCCCAATTCAACCATTGCGGGAAAATTAAAGCAAGTGTTATTAAACATCTTGTCGAAGTATTCTCGCGGTAAAGCTCGAAGAAACAGCTGCATGATCTCTTTCTCGGACAACGGAGGTTTGACTTGAGACGCCATAGTTCTCCACCTTTGGGCATATGCTCTAAAAGTTTCAATCCTCCTTTTGTCAATCCGGACCAGCTCTTCACGGGTTGGAGCAATTTCGGTATTAAACTTGTATTGCTGAAGGAATTCATCTGCAAGATCTTCCCAAGTGCAAATTTTCTCCAAATCCAATTCGATGAACCACGTCAAGGCGGAGTCTGCCAAGCTATCTTGAAAATTGTTGATCAAAAGCGGGGTGTTATCGGAATAACGAGCCATCTTGCTCAAATAATACTTCAAATGGGTTTTAGGACACCCAGTTCCATCATACTTCCTTGAGAATTCGGGCTCCTTGTAAAAATCAGGGACCTTCACCTTTGTAAAAGGTGACAGCTTATCAAAGCCTTGGAGTTGGTAACCTTGCAACATGCATAGGCGTTCTTCCAATTTTGCGAGGCGTCTCGCACTCTCTTCATCCATATGAGCGACAGGCGACTCCTTAAGTGGAGCTTCCAAATCGATGACGGTAGGAATGGCATTAACGGGGACTTCTTCAACAGGTCCTTTGTCAACTGGATCTATCACCGGCGCGCTAGTGGGCGCATTAGGAGTAGAAGTCGCAGCAGCAGGAGCCACAGGTGTGAAATTCTTTACTTGATTCGCAAGATCGGTTAAGAGCGCCATCATTTGCGCCATTTGATTCTCGATGGTAATAACACGGGCACGAGTGTCTTCGTTCTCCATCCTTGCTTGGCGACGGGTGCGTATAATAAAACGCGATTCAGCCGTATTTTAATACTCTCTCTGTAAAAGACAGAAATCAAATTAGCATACGGAAAATGAATCGAGACGAAAATATAAAACCCTTCAATTTTATATTTTCTTTAGATGAAATAGAGATAAGAGATATTCTCATGATCCCAATATCATGTGAATAATCTCTTATCATAATTTCTTCACAAGAAATTATACAATTAAAGGGGTAACACGCGATGATTAATCAAGATGCCCCATCTATATTCCATTGGAATCTCGGAAAAGAAAGCGCACACAAAGGGAAATTTCACTATTAACAACAGAAATTGTGAAATACAATCCCTTAAAGACAAGAAGAGAATCCTATTACATCATTACTAAAATGAGTAAAAAGGAAACCCTATACATCAAATCTAAAAAAGGAAAATTACATGAAAGGAGACTTCCTCATGGAATATAGCCCAAATCCTAATGAATCTTCCTTAGATGTGAGGCGAATTCGTTTGTTTTCTTGGGTCAAACGTTCAACCTCGGCTAAAGCTTCATTCTTTTCCTTAAGAGCTCTGGCGGCTATAGCTTGTTGTTGAGTTGGCTTCTCGGGGACATTAGGGAGATCCACTTTAAGCTCGGGCTCAATACGACGGTGTATGTACTCCGGCAATGCGTGATGTATCTTCATTTCCCCTTCCAATTCCGACTCATCGGTAATGATAATCGGCTCCGGGCGGCATTTGTACCACATATCAATGATAGATTTGACCATTTCCTTCATGTCGGTCAATTGGTCCTTTTGGATGACATCTTTGCGATAGTCAAAATGATATAACCCCAGCTTGAGGAATGGTGGAATCTTTTGAAGCGCGCGATATTGACGGATCACCCTAAAAGGGTAATATGACGTAGACCCCGAAAGACCCAAAAGTGGGATTGGGTTGTCGGATCCGTTATTAAGGCGCACCTCGGGATTTCCAAGCCAACGAACATGCCATTGGATTTGATTTGGAACAAGGTTCTTGAAAAAACTAAACCAAATTGAGAATGACCAAAAGGGAAAGATTTTTTCCTTTTCTCGGAAAAGCAAGATAGGATGACAATCTTTGGACACATCTATGATTTTTAAGCTCAAACCAAAATCTTTGAGGTGAGAGACCAACCAAATTTGGAGTAAACCTATTGGGGCTCTAAAGATACCATTTTTGTTTTGTTTGAACCTATTGAGTGATACGAAGGTCTCACCTAAGATCATATTTGAGAATCTTTTGAACATACACACTTGGTTGACAATGTGAACTACCAAAGGATCCATAGTCTTTTTGGTGAATGGGAATACCACAAAACCAAAGAATGCTAAGAGAAAAACTCGAGGAATTTGATTACCCGATTCTTTTGACAAGCTAGAAAAATGTTGTTCTAGGAATGTGAAAGAAAGTGCATTGGAATTTCCTCTAAGAACGCCTTTGACTTGGAGAACATCGATTCCTAAGAATTGGCTCAAAAGAGTTATAGGATCTATATCTATCGGAGGACTGACTAGACCAAAAGACCCGACTCTACCAATGGCAATATCGTACTCCTCAATTGTAGGGGTCAACTCATTTCGACCAAACACAAAAGTGGATGTCTTCGAGTTCCAAAAATGAGACAATGCCTTGATCATGGCGATCCGAGGCTCGATGTATAAGAGTGCGGGAAGATATCCGATCCTCTTTTCCACGTAGTCTTTATGCTTTGACTCGAGACTTTCCCACATGGTCACGAGAGCTCTTGGAACGGGGATAATTCGAATCTCCGACATATCCATTTTGACTAATCCTAATTTGGGGCATCGAGATTAATCACCACGCATTATAGAAAAGAATATAACGTGGAATTGAAATGGCGTAATTGAAATTGTAGAATGATACAATCAACCTTACCATGAAGAGAAAATGGCAAGCACATCGACACATCGCATGAGGACATGTGAGTTTTGACACCTAAGGGTAGGATTCTAAAGGTTTAAGGTCCCCACCTTAATTAGATAAGAAGAGTTTACCCACCGCTACTAACGTCGGCCGGTGCACTTCTTACTAATCAAGATGAGCGGTATTGAAGAATGGATTACCACATGGATTCACATGCGGATTCCACTCTTAATACCTCCTAAAGGTGCCCTAAAGCGATCCGGGGTTTTAGACCGCGGGATGTGGGTGCATTTGTGTCGTGCTAAAGCAAGTAAACATGCATTTAAATCTAAAGCAAACAACACTTCAATATAATCTCATACATTCGACATTCATCCGAACACCACCTACAAAACAAAGGGTTTGCATTCACTCCACCCCTTATGGCTCCCACCTATAAAACCATTTAACACATGGTTAGTGGACTAACCTCATTTTTCCACGCGACTTTGACATGCAGTCGATGCTACAAAATGTAGACAAGTGAGATAACAACCAACAAGTTTATTACGGCTTTAATCCACTTAGGTTTGTAACCTAGTCCCCAGCGGAGTCGCCAAGCCTGTCGCGACCTGCCCCTCGAGGGTCCGGAGCTCGGATGAGGCGGGTTTAGAGATAAGTGTTCATGAGATGTTTCATATGGCATCTTAAAAAAAATGATTTTTACTGAAGTGTAAATCTCTTTTTTAGCCATATGATCCATTGATCATGAACGTGGATTTTCCCTAAATCCATATCTCGCGTGACAGCGGATTGATTTTTATTTTTTAAGGAGTCGCCACTAGCCTAGATCGGGGGTCGGCTAGAAAACCCAACCGAAACGCGGGAATTTCATTTCGGTTTCTACGAAAACCAGAGATCAAAGGTTCGGGGACTAGCTTACGTTAATATTTCTATTAACGCCCTTTCGGTACCGCTAAACTTAACATGGTTGTTATCTAAATCGTCATGCATTTGTTTTTTACCATTTTCATGCCAAAGTCTTAGTCCACTAGGTGATCATGCATCTTGTTTTTGCATTTTCATTTAAGATTCTAAACTAATCCTATCTTAGTCTAGAAAAAGAAAGAAACAATCAATTTTATTGAAAGACCTTACGTAAAGTAAACACTCGAAGTATTGAAAGGACGAGCTAATTCTAAGTGCGAGAAAATAAAAAGTAAGAACCCGCAACTCGTCGGGTGTTTATTACAATACGAATTGAAATCCCGAGACATGGTCGGGGATGAATGAATTAAGTATAAATTGAAACCGGATTGGACATCGGTTTAGAATCATCGTCAAATGAGTACAAATTGAGACCGGATTGGACATCGGTCAACCACCTTGATCTTCTATTTCGGATTATTCTTCCTTGGACCGCCTCTCGGGTGTCGATGTTTACATCCATAACATTCATTCATAATGACATATGAAAGAACAAAGATGCAATCAAATCACTAATTAAGCACGGGCCTCGGGATCGGCCTTTGTTTTTCATGCAATTCGATTCATCACCCATCTAATCATTTAACATTGTTTGATTAATGGTTAATGATAATGAGCTACCATTTGTATTCACAAAACGGTAACTCATATCAATTAACCCCTAAAGTCGGGTTCTAATGATAATGAATGGGCTACCCGCCGAACATGCATCGGGCCTAACATTCATCTAACAAACACATGCTTGATCATAAATGAGCATGCATTCAAGCCCATGGGCCTTATTTCAAAACCAATCAAGCAAGGGGAAGTGGGCTTTATGAGAAAGACCACTTATTCAATTAACATCTAATTCGGATCAATTCTGTTCAAGCATGATTAACTATCCTAATGACGTTCAAATGAAGTGAATCAGGTGTCATTAGAAAGCTTATAACATGAGGAACAAAAGTCATGAAGACCATTTTTCCTAAATCCTAGCCAATTTTCCCGAAAATGCACAATTAAATTTCAGTGACAGGCTGGACTAGGTTCAGTTATGAATTTCAAAATAAAAGCGGGAAAAATAACAGACATTATCAAAACAGCGCGAAAATTTTTGTGCCGTTAGAACTCCCTGTGTGCAACAACTTTCATGTTTTGAATATTGAGACCCCAATGAACAACTTTGAAGTTTTGAATTTTTGCAAAAAAGGGCTCCAACTTCATCAAATTCGGAGAAACACTTTGTGAATTCCAAAGGAACAAAAATCAGATCTGGACACAGAACTGATCAAATCATGATAATTCCTTTTGAAAATTCAAATGATCTCCGATTTTGATGAAATTAGTATCAATAGAAAGGTCTCGATCTCAGGAAGAACTTTCATGAAGAAAATTTTTTCATATCTCGAACACACGAATTTATGAACATCGAAGAACACACGAAGGTCAACTGAAACTAGCATGAAATCCGATCCACATGCAGATGACGTTGTCAATCGTACAAGGTTAACATGCTCAAAATTTTATGAAAATTTTATGGTGAATAGATCAGGATGTGTTCTACGATTCTCATGAAGGAAGTTTTTCCAGAAAATTATCATAGAAAATCATAAAATTCATCCAACAGCACATCATCAATCAGGAATGCATCAGAACAGACATGAACAGCAATTTACAGATTCTGATCCTGACTTCTAGAAGTGTTTTGACATAGCAAACGAAGTCCGATCGAGGCATATGATATATCAAATCGAAGCTTAGAACGAGTTCTACGACTCTCTAGTTTATCACTTCATCAGATTTCGACGTTAACAACCTCGAATCAGCATTTCAAGCAAGCAGGTTCTACTGAACACGAAATTACAGAGTTGAGTTCAAACGTTCTTACCTTGTCTCACGATGATCCAACGCTCGAGCGAGCGATCCGGCCTCCGTATTCAGACCTGGAATGGCACGGAGACACCTCGGAAAGCTCGGCCAATCTACGATAACGGATTACAAGAGATAACGTGAGAATCGACTCGTTTTTACTCAAATGAACGAATCAGCAAAAAATGAAGTTTAAAGTGCGATCCGGTGGCCGTTCGGTGTGAGGCCAGCCACCACAGCGACTTGAGGACGTCGGGGAAGGTCGTCGGTTGCTCGGAATCGCCGGAGGAGGCCGCCGGAAGGCCGGTTCAGCCGGTTGAAGCTGCTGGACAGATCACCGGCGGTGGAGCCGGTGATGATGCCGAGAGGGAGATGCCGCCGGAGAAGGGAGCTCCGGCCACCAGCTGTGGTGGCTGGTGTTGCGACTGGACCAAGGCCACCGTGGGGGACGCCGGTGTGGCGGTGGCTCGCCGGAAAGAGGCCGGCAAGGGGCCGGAAGGCCGGCGACCGAGAGGGAGCTCGAGAGAGAGAGAGTTGATCGTGGGAGAGGGAGAGAGAGAGAGAGAGAGAGAGAGAGAGAGAGAGAGAGAGAGAGAAGAGAGAGAATTCAGATCTGAAAATGGACATCCCCCTTTGATTTTTGGAGGGAAAAAACTATATACCCCCTCCAACTTTGAATTCTAGCCCTTAGATTGATCAAATGGTCCAAAATGCATCCTTAATGATTAAGAATATTCCTTAGAGGCTAAGGATTGATGACATGGCATTATGGATGGACATGATCAATTCTAAATGAATGGTCATGATTGATTTGCTAATCCCCTAATTAATTTGTTTAATCCTTGAAGAAGGGTATTTTTGTCATTTCTCTTAGGGGCATTTTTTGTAATTCTCAATTAAGGTCAATTTTGTCATTTTCGCACTCAAGAGGATGTGACTGACCTTGGTTGGTTTAACCGGATTATCGATTATCAAAATTTTCGACCGGAAAGTGACTAATTCGATTGGATTAGTTCAATTTGAATTAAATCGATTTGAGTCAATTAGCTCTGAATTTGGGTAATTGCATGACCGAGCTAGACTAACAAGTGTAATCGAGGTCTAATTAACCAAATTGAATCTTGATTCATCAAATTGAACATAAGTCTAGAGTGGGTCAAGTTGAATTGCATTAATTAGACCAATTACTCCTAGACTTCCTAATCATTGGATCACTAAATTGATCAAATTGACCCAAATTCATGTGATTTTTCCAAAATTGATTTTGAATTTGGGTTTCATATAAGAAATTAGGCTCATTCATGTCTTGATTGCGCGCATCATGAAGAATCGATCAAAATCACTGTTTAGGGTCAAAATTGGGGGTTTTTGGGTTTGGCTTGGAATCACAAAATTGGTTCCAAAATTGATTGTAAGATGACCTCTAGATCAAATGTTGTGAAGAACACTAATCTAAAAAATGACTAGAAATGAAGTAATTTCATTTTTGGCCGATTTGAATCAAATTCCGCAAATTGGGGAAAAGTTGATTCCAAATCGATTTTTGTAAAATTTTAAATGCCAAAGGTAAATTGAACGTAAAATAAAGTGATTTGTGGATTTTTGTATTTTCCAAATTTTTTGGTCAAAGGTTTGACCAAAAGTCAAACCCTAGTTGACTTTTCACTAGAAGTTTGATTTTATGGTCAAATCTTTGAATTTTTCTGAAATTTCCACTTCTAAAGTGAAATTGGACTTGAAAGGAATCTTTTTATGCAAAAAGCCCCAATTTGACCTGGGGTTGACTTTTGGTCAAAGGGTTGACCAAAAAGTCAACGCCAAAGTCAACCATTTGACTTTTTGGGTTTTTGTATGAAATGAATAGAAAATCGCTTATAAAAGCTAAACCAACAGACGGAATTAAAAAACGACACTTTTTGCTCAAGAAACGGGCTCCGTCGCGATCGGAAACCATAATCTCGAATTATTTATTTATTTATTTTTTAATGACGCAACCAGCTAAAGGATTAGGAGCTTTGGAAGCTTACCAACAACTTAGAGCTAATAGAAATGGGGCGAGATAGGCGACAGGTAGCTTGCTTCCAAGTCAGCCCGGCCGCGAGGAATCAAGAGATCTTTTCCGGTGCTGACTTGGATCTCGGGTGACGGAATAAGGCGGCCAGAAGCGATGAGCAATCGCGGTCGAAGCTTGGCTCTAGCCGATAGGCTAGCAGTAAGCTTGGCTCCAGCGAAGCGCTTACCAAGCGCGAAGGAAAGGGCCTTCGCCACTTGAGCCGTATGCGGGGGAACTCGCACGTGCGGTTCTTAGGGGGGGAGAGCTAGTAGGAGCCATCCTATCCCAATAGCGAATATTTGGAGCTCAATATGAAATCCTATTTTCTTGCAAGACTCGTTCGGATAAGGGAAAACTCCAGAGATTGCTTCGAAGTCAGATCATTGCCTTGACCCTTTCCTGAACCAGAACCGGGGGGGGTGAGAGGAAAAGGGGCTCAAAATGTCCCATCAATAAAGTGAGGGCTTTCCGGACCTTCCCCATCCCCCTTTCCATTCTTCCTTCCCCCCTCACCTCCCCTTTTTTCAATAAAGAAACCCCGCTCCCTAAGGGGCCCCTCTTTGATAAGGAAGGTAAGGAAAGAATCTCAATTTGATGACAAATCCGATCCGATGGCTGTTCTCCACTAACCACAAGGATATAGGGACTCTATATTTCATCTTCGGTGCCATTGCTGGAGTGATGGGCACATGCTTCTCAGTACTGATTCGTATGGAATTAGCACGACCCGGCGATCAAATTCTTGGGGGGAATCATCAACTTTATAATGTTTTAATAACGGCTCACGCTTTTTTAATGATCTTTTTTATGGTTATGCCGGCGATGATAGGTGGATCTGGTAATTGGTCTGTTCCGATTCTGATAGGTGCACCTGACATGGCATTTCCACGATTAAATAATATTTCATTCTGGTTGTTGCCACCAAGTCTCTTGCTCCTATTAAGCCCAGCCTTAGTAGAAGTGGGTACCGGCACTGGGTGGACGGTCTATCCGCCCTTAAGTGGTATTACCAGCCATTCTGGAGGAGCAATTGATTCAGCAATTTCTAGTCTTCATCTATCTGGTGTTTCATCCATTTTAGGTTCTATCAATTTTATAACAACTATCTCCAACATGCGTGGACCTGAAATGACTATGGATAGATCACCCCTATTTGTGTGGTCCGTTCAAGTGACAGCATTCCCACTTTTATTATCACTTTCGGTACTGGCAAGGGTAATTACCATGTTATTAACCGATCGAAATTTTAATACAACCTTTTCTGATCCCGCAGGAGGGGGAGACCCAATATTATACTAGCATTTCTTTCGGTTCTTCGGTCATCCAGAGGTGTATATTCCCATTCTGCCTGGATCCGGTATCATAAGTCATATCGTTTCGACTTTTTCGAGAAAACCGGTCTTCGGGTATCTAGGCATGGTTTATGCCATGATCAGTATAGGTGTTCTTGGATTTCTTGTTCAGGCTCATCATATGTTTACTGTGGGCTTAGACGTTGATACCCGTGCCTACTTCACTGCAGCTACCATGATCATAGCTGTCCCCACTGGAATCAAAATCTTTAGTTGGATCGCTACCATGTGGGGGGGTTCGATACAATACAAAACACCCATGTTATTTGCTGTAGGGTCCATCTTTTTGTTCACCATAGGAGGACTCACTGGAATAGTCCCGGCAAATTCTGGGCTAAACATTGCTCTACATGATACTTATTATGCGGTTGCACATTTCCATTATGTACTTTCCATGGGAGCCGTTTTTGCTTTATTTGCAGGATTTCACTATTGGGTGGGTAAAATCTTTGGTCGGACATACCCTGAAACTTTAGGTCAAATCCATTTTTGGATCACTTTTTTTGGGGTTAATCTGACCTTCTTTCCCATGCATTTCTTAGGGCTTTCGGGTATGCCACGTCGCATTCCAGATTATCCAGATGCTTACGCTGGATGGAATGCCCTTAGCAGTTTTGGCTTTTATATATCCGTAGTTGGGATTCGTTATTTCTTCGTGGTCGTCACAATCACTTCAAGCAGTGGAAATAACAAAAGATGTGCTCCAAGTCCTTGGGCTCTTGAACAGAATTCAACCACACTGGAATGGATGGTACAAAGTCCTCCAGCTTTTCATACTTTTGGAGAACTTCCAGCTATCAAGGAAACGAAAAGCTATGTGAAGTAAAAGAAGAAAAGGTCGCCGACTGCTACTAAGAACCTAACATAACTTTTCTTTTCAAAATGGAGGAACTTAAAAGAAGGGCTTTCGGATAGGGCCCAGTTTATCAAGACTGAGAATGGCAGAGACCTTTCATTGAAAAGTCTCAATGCTATCTTCGAAAGTCTTGAGCACGACGGCCGTTGATGATGCAGAAAGCTTTTTTTTTATAGAGAGAAGGGGGCTGCTCCATTCTGATCCAAAAAATGGATTCCCGGTTGCTTGCTTCCTTGCTGGAACGGGTGGACCACCTTTCTCGGGCACAATTCAACAACGGCCATCCCACCCACCCCTTTTCCATTTAGAACACAGGAGGAGAAAATCCGACTCTATTCTATAATGTGGGAATATGGGGATGTGAGTCTTCTTAGCTTTTCTACGGATATGATACCAATACTGACTACCTATTTCAATTGTTGTGCTTTCAACAATTGCATAGCCTTCCTGACGTACTTGAGTTATAACATTTGAATTTCTCAACCATTCCACGTTCCCGAAACGGATCCTATCAAATATTTCACATTTTCTATGATCATCTCTATTTTAGGTATTCGGGGAATCCTCCTTAATAGACGAAATATTCCTATTATGTCAATGCCAATTGAATCAATGTTATTAGCCGTGAATTTGAACTTTTTGGTCTTTTCTGTTTCTTCGGATGATATGATGGGTCAATCATTTGCTTCATTGGTTCCAACGGTGGCAGCTGCGGAATCTGCTATTGGGTTAGCCATTTTCGTTATTACTTTCCGAGTCCGAGGGACTATTGCTGTCGAATCTATTAATAGCATTCAAGGTTAAACATGACTCCTAGAGAATTACCAATATGCGAAGTTCCTTTCTTTCTTTTTGATTTGGACTTGGTTGGCTGGATCAGGGCCTTTCTCGCTGGGTGAGCGCATCCGATTCTAAAGTCCTTTCCTAAACCACTTCCCGTTCAGTTACTGAAAGATAGAGATAATCTTTCTAAATGAGATTGAGTTCCACGAATATGCAGTCTAGAAAGATGTTATTTGCTGCTATTCTATCTCTTTGTGCATTAAGTTCGAAGAAGATCTTAATCTATAATGAAGAAATGATAGTAGCTGCTTGTTTTATAGGCTTTATCATATTCAGTCGGAAGAGTTTAGGTAAGACTTTCAAAGTGACTCTCGACGGGAGAATCCAGGCTATTCAGGAAGAATCGCATCAATTCCCCAATCCTAACGAAGTAGTTCCTCCGAAATCCAATGAAGAACAATGATTACTTAGGATCAGCTTGCGAATTTGTGGCACCGTATTAGAATCATTACCAATGGCAAGCTGTGCGCCTAAGTGCAAAAAGACAGTGCAAGCTTTGTTATGCCGAAACCTAAATGTTAAGTCAGCAACACTTCCAAATGCCACTTCTTCCCGTCGCACCCGTCTTTAGGACGATATAGTCACAGGGTTTCACTTCTCAGTGAGTGAAAGATTTTTCCTCGGGTCTACGTTGAAAGCTTCTATAGTAGAACTCATTCGAGAGGGCTTGGTGGTCTTAAGAATGGTTTGAGTGGGGGGTTCTATTAAGAATAAAGAAGACGAATAGAATCTAATTCATCTTTATGCTAACAGAAGAGCAGATCCAATACCAAGACGACTTCTTTCTCAGGAAGTGCAGGAAGTACTGTAGGAATTTTGGGATATCATGCCCCACGAGTGAGTTGACAAGTGCCCTGCCCCCTAGGAGGGCAGTCTACCACAAGATCGAGTTGGAGCCTGGAGCCCAACCCCCAACTACTTATATTGAGGCTGGGTTAAGCAGATGGTCCCCCAACTAGCATCTTTTAGTGTTTGGGATTGGTTGAGCTTAGGAAAGAATTTCAGGAAGTCATTGAGTGATCTTATGCTTATTCAAAATTTGGATCGAAACAATGGGAAAGAGACAACAACTCGAAAGGCGAATGCCTATGCCTATTAGAGCACCGGCCTTTATCCTGAAAAAGCAAAAGAGTACGACAATGCAGTCCAGACCAGGAGGCAAGTCGAAGTGAAGTTCCTATTGAGGAGGAGGATGTGCCATTAGTTTTCAAATGAATAGTTGATGTCTATGAGAAAGAAATTCCATTTCTAGAGTGAGATTCGTGTGTCTGATGAAATAGCTAGGGTTGATGATCTAACTCTACGGTTATTGCTAAGACTGGTTTTTCTCTTCCGTCTGTGGAATTTGCCCTTCAAGCCTATGAATGCCATCAATGCCATTCGAGGTGATAAGTGGAATGTGAAATCGAAACTTTCATTTTCTCGGGTTTTCATCAAATGGCACGTTCCAGGATATAGAAGGCAAAGAAGAGTAAGCCAAGCAAGGTTGGATGCATCGGAACATGAAGGGATGATGATTGAACTCCCCCACCAAGCATAAAATAGCATCCGCAAAAAAATCATTGCTAGTAAGACCTGCCCTAGTCTCTTCATTCCTAATCCTCTTACTAGTTGACTTTCATCTCAAGCTAGTTGACAGAAATTCACTCCTTCAACCCTACCCTCCATCGGCGAGTCAATACCCGGCGAGAAGGCAGTGAGTCGACGATCATATAGTAGGTGTACCGTGAGTGGAAGGAACGCAGCAATAACTCTTTTATAACCCCTTAAGGCAATAAAGGGAGTGAGTGACCCATGAGCAAGCGACTTACGTACCTTTATTTATGTGATTCTCTTCTTCCTCTTCTGCCTTTCTTTTTCCAGAGAGCCCGAATTCTCTTTTTCTGGAGAGTTCTTGTCAGCCTTACAAGGGCTAATTTCGGCGTAAGTAATTCTTTCTTGTAAAGAAGCCATTTCGGTACTGAGTTGAGTCTATCTTTTTTTCTATTCAAGCAACAAAGTGTGTTTAAAGCCGCCTAGCCTCTTTTTAAAACCTAGGACTGGCTCCTCTGCCGTTGATAGCTATTCTTCGAACCCTCCTCTAACCCTACATCAACGCTTTCCCCAACCGATGAGACCCCCACTTGACTTTATCAGTTAATGCCTGAACTGAAATACTTCTTTCTGCATTATCCATAGTTTAAGTAGCAAATTCACCCCTGACTATATCTGCTGAAAACTACCCTGCATTCCCTATTTCCTTGACGTCTTTCCTCTGGCTCTTCCCAGTTTCATTTTCAGTTGGGACTAGCTTCAGTCTGAATTCTGTCATCCTTCACCCGTTGCATAGAAGAATTTAGTTAAGATGTAGAAGCTACAGTAATTTCACATTCTGACTGCTGCATCACTACATTCTCTCTCTTCTTCTGATAAGCAATCTTGTCCTTCCCTTGCTGGGTATCCTGCCGATTCCCTTGCCCTCTTAATATCTTGTTAATAGCTACATTCCCTGCTTCTCCAACAATATGATTTTCCTCTATCTGCTGACCACCGCTGACCCTAACATTTTCATTAGCAACATCTCCCTCCACCTGCATATATCTCTGTTCATTCTCTTCCTCTTAAGATACCCCATTTTCATTATTGCTGCACCCTATCTTCTCGACTAGATTCTTACCTGGGAGGGAGCAGTCTGATCTTTCTCTAGCCGGCACCAGCACGTCACCCTCATTGGACTCAAATCTGCACTTTTCCATAGAATGTCCAAATTGATCACAATTTAAGCAGATCATAGGCAGATTTTTTCTAGGTCATTTTGATGGGAATGACCTGCTCCCTTCCCTCTCAATTTCAGCTTCACCAACATTTCTTCCGGTCGTTTTCTCCGAGCATTGATTTTGCAACATGCTCGGACCGATGTGGGGCAGCTGAGTGCTCTTGTTTGATTATTAAAAACTATGAATTTTCCCACCATTCCCACTAAACTAAGCTTTTAAATCCCCAAGCATTGTAGAGTTCCAGAGGAAGCCCACTCATTTTGTACCAAACCACCCATGTTGATAGGAGCAACTCGTCCAAGTCAAGCCCCGGGCACCATCGATGCAAGAACATCACAGTCTTCTCTACCCAACATTGCCCCTTCTCCAAAACATTGTTCATGTCTTCTTAACATTAAAAATGAATCCAAATCAAACCTTTTCTTAGAGCAGCAAGAGAGATCTTACCAGTCAAGCTCCATGCCTTGGAGCACCACTCTCTAATCTCCTGGAGAGTAGGCCTCCTACCACCGAATCGTGCTATCAAAGAAAATCTATATCTGCTGTTTGCCAGCAGCAGCCTCTCCTCCTCCCACTTAACAAAGGGAATACCATCTGAGTCTATTTGTGTGGAGGGCAGCTTCACAAACTCTTCTCTATCTCCAGTGGCCCTTGCCCATGCTCTGTTAATCGCTGAATATAGTAAGTGTGCCGTGAGTGGCTTCTCCCTTTTTTTGGTTGGAGATTCAGCTACAATATAGAAAAGAATTAGCTCAGGTTCACAGCCGATTGGATATCTGAGAATTAATGGAATGAACCTTATATAAATAAGAGGAATACTCTATCACTATAATAATGGATTGGAAGGCATACTCGAGTTTAGCTAGCAATCTAGCGGACATTTCAACTAAAGAGTTAACGGGAGGAGGATGAAAGCTCTCACAATGGAAGGCACGAACGGCAGAAGAAGGACTAATCTAATCCCCAGACGAGATGCGGGAAAGAGAGGTCAGTGACCCCGGGGTAGGCGACTCAATCAATAGGAATTTTCTCTGGAACGCTTAGGCCAATTCTATTTTTCAGAATGAGTGGTATGGCTTTGAAGCTGGTGTCTTGACTTATGTCATTGGCAAGGCGTAAGCTACTCTGCTGCTCGCTTCGTAAAGCTCCGCTCGTTGCTTTTCATCCTTTAGTATCTTGCTGCTTTTTCCGCTTCTGAGGCAGCATCTCTATCAGCTAGTGAGCTAGTCGCTACTAGAAGTTTTAAGGCGTTTGTGCAATCGGCTTGTTGGTTGGCTTAATTACGCTATAAGGGCTTGTAGCTAAAAGTCGTCTTAATAGCTTTCCTCTTCCTCCACCTTCACTCGCTACCTGCCTTCTTTCGTTGCTGCACTCTCCTCCGCTCTACCTCGCATTGATCTTCTTCCGCAACTCTTGCTTCCTTCACTTACTGCCTTAGAAAGGAAGAAGCTTAACTCATACGAACCTCCTTGCATTGTCACTATGCTCTTTGCTCGCTATCTGGGAGCTCCATTCATCACCCCTATCACTCGACAACCCAAACCTTTCATTCATTACAGTAATGTGATCTATGTCTTTGATGATTCGGCAGAAGGAAAGAGGCAAGGCTTTGACAGATCCGCTGAAGAAGGATCAGGTTTAGAAACTAGTCTGAAGCTTGTCAAAAGGCTTTTGACTGTGTTGGAAGAGGGAACTCTTGACATCTTCTCTCTTTCTTCTGGGGTCTTAGGACACATATGAAGGCTTAGTCCCACATTCTTTTCCACGGGAGTCTCTATAGGTTTACAATTGCGCATTTGGTATCGTTCAAGCAGCTTCTTGATGTAAGTCTCTTGAGACAAACTAAGAAGTTTATTAAATCGGCAAAAGGACACTATAAGTGTCATAACTTGTGTACGGCGCTCACTTTGGTGCCATAACTTTTTTTCGGATCACTTTGGTGCTAAGTCGGAGGAAAAACAATCACTTAAGTGTCATAACTTTTTTTTTATCACTTTAGTGCTAAAATTTTCGAAAAACGATCACTTAAGTGCTAAAAATTTTGAAAAACGATCACTTAAGTGCCAATCTCCGACGAGACTCCGGTGAGCCACGTCAGCTTCAGAAATTAATAAAAAAAATGCCACGTCAAATTTCCGGCGAAAAATTGTGTATGGCACCGAAGTTGGCACTTAAATGATCGTTTTTCAAAAATTTTAGCACTTAAGTGATCGTTTTTCAAAAATTTTAGCACTAAAGTGATCCAAAAAAAAGTTATGGCACTAAAGTGAGCGCCGTACACAAGTTATGGCACTTGTAGTGTTCTTTTGCCTTATTAAATCTATCTCTGACGATCTTGACACCAAGCACATAGCTAGCTTCACCCATGTCCTTCATCTCAAAGTTAGAGGACAACTACTGATTAGTGGAATAATCCTTGTCATTTCAAGCCTATGTCGTCAACATAAAAAAAAAGAGCACGAAACTACCCTTGGACCCTTTTACATAAACACAATAGGCCTCCTCCATCAACGTAAACCCATCTGCTAAGATGGCTCGATGAAATAAATCTAAGGTACCATTGCCTGGACGCCCGCTTTAAGCCATAGATTTATCCTTTTAGCTTGCATACTTTTCGCTCCTGTCCATCATAGCCACAAAGCCGACGGGTGTTGGTCCATATAGATCTCTTCATCAAGATCCCCATTAAGAAATGAAGTTTGAACATTTGATAGAGCTCTAGATCCATATGTGCGAGAATGGCTAGAATGAGCCTAATCGAGACGAGTCTAAGAACTTGAGGGAATGTATCCTAAAAAGAAAGAGGAAAGCACTACTTCTTTCTTAGGGACTTCCTAACCCAGGGACAATTCGGAAGGAAATGTGAGGCCGATCGATGGAAACTTTTAGTAAGTACTCTACGAAGCTCTAACTAGTCTTGCCTATCTTGTTCTTACCCTAGATCGGGTTCCGTCTAGCTACTTGACGAAAAGAAGGATGACGCCCCTTCTATGGAAGCAGGAAGAGGAGATAGAGGCAGTTGTCTGGACAACCTAGCCAATCGTTCTCCTAGTAGGCTATTATCCATAAGGGCTTTAGCGTTGAATAAGCTAATAACTTCTACGGGACAGCGGCACTTCACTGGATCCCTATGATCGGCGTAGAGATCAAGATGCGTAGGCAAGAGATCCCTAGTCTTAGAGCTAGGCACTGTGTAAGAGTGAGATAGACGTCTAAGATAAAGAGAAGAGGAGAGAAATCCACTCCACTTCAATGCGTGGAAATTAGCCCTAGAGAAGGATGCGCATTTCCCCTTCCCTAAACGAAAGAGAGATCGATTCCTTTCCCTGGAGAACTCCACTTAATTTCCTCTGCAGTCTTAGGCTTTGGCGGTCTTTTTCATTCACTTCCCTTTTTTTTACAACATAGGAGGGAGGGGGGGGATGAGGTGGACATAGCTTATATTCCTGCATACTGTACACATAGTTATGAGAAAACTGTTCCTTTTGTTGCGGAAAAGCCTTAGCTTGTTTGCCGAAGAGAAGGCTCTTCAAGAGAAGGTATAAGTACAAAAAAAAGACTGTTGACACCTAATTTTTAGCCGATGCGTCATTAAAAATAAAAAATTCGAGATTATGGTTTCCGATCGCGACGGAGCCTATTTCTTGAGCAAAAAGTGTCGTTTTTTAATTCCGTCTGTTGGTTTAGCTTTTATAAGTGATTTTCTATTCATTTCATACAAAAACCCAAAAAGTCAAATGGTTGACTTTGGCGTTGACTTTTGGTCAACCCTTTGACCAAAAGTCAACCCCAGGTCAAATTGGGGCTTTTTGTTTGAAAAGATTCCTTTCAAGTTCAATTTCACTTTAGAAGTGGAAATTTTAGAAAAATTCAAAGATTTGATCATAAAATCAAGCTCCTAGTGAAAAGTCAACTAGGGTTTGACTTTTGGTCAAACCTTTGACCAAAAAAATTGAAAAAATTCAAAAATCCCAAATCATCTTATTTTACTTTCAATTTACCTTTGGCATTAGGAATTTTACAAAAATCGATTTTGAATCAACTTTTTCCCAAATTGCGGAAATTGATTCAAATCGGCCAAAAATGAAATTACTTCATTTCTAGTCATTTTTTAGATTAGTTTTCTTCACGACATTTGATCTAGAGGTCATTTTATATCCAATTTTTGAACCAATTTTGTGATTCCAAGCCAAACACAAAAACCCCCAATTTTAGCCCTAATCAGTGATTTCGATCGATTCTTCATGATGTGTGCAATTGAGACACGAATGAGCCTAATTTCTTATATGAAACCCAAATTCAAAATCAATTTTGGAAGAATCACATGAATTTGGGTCAATTTGATCAATTTAGTAATCCAATGATTAGGAAGTCTAAGAGTGATTGGTCTAATTAGTGCAATTCAACTTGACCCACTCTAGACTAATGTTCAATTTGATGAATTGAGACTCAATTTGGTTAATTAGACTTCAATTAAATTTGTTAGTCTAGCTCGGTCATGCGATTACCCGAAATTCAGAGCTAATTGACTCAAATCGGTTTAATTCAAATTGAACTAATCCGATCAAATTAGTCATTTTCCGGTCGAAAATTTTGATGATCGATAATCCGATCGGACTAATCAAGGTCAGTCACATCCTCTTGAGTGCGAAAATGACAAAATTGACCTTAATTGAGAATTACAAAAAATGACTAAGAGAAATGACCAAAATACCCTTCTTCAAGGATTAAACAAATTAATTAGGGGATTAGCAAATCAATCATGGCCATTCATCTAAAATTGATCATGACCATCCATGATGCCATGTCATCAATCCTTAGCTATTAAGGAATATTCTTAATCATTAAGGATCCATTTTGAGCCATTTGATTGATCTAAGGGCCAAAATTCAAAGTTGGGGAAGGTATATAGCATTTTTCCCTCCAAAAATCAACGGGGATGCTCATTTTTCAGATCTGAATTCTCTCTCTCTCTCTCTCTCTCTCTCTCTCTCTCTCTCTCCCTCTCTCACGATCATCTCTCTCTCCCGAAGTCCCTCTCGGCCGCGAGCGTTCCAGCCCCTTGCCGGCCCCATTCCGGCGAGCCGCCGCCACACCGGCGTCCCCCACGGCGGTCCAAGGCTGGTCGCAAGGCTAGCCACCTTCGCCGGTGGCCGGAGCTCCCTTTTCCGGCGCCTTTTCCTCCTCGGCAGCAGTACCGGCAATTCTGCCGGTGATCTGTCCAGCAGCTTCAACCGGCTGAACCGGCCTTCCGGCGACCTCCTCCGGCGATCCAGCCTCACCGACTACCTTCCTCGACGTCCTCACAGCACTGTGGTGGCCGGCCACGCACCGAACAGCCACCGGATCACATAGTTTTCTCAATTTTTTACTGATTCGTTTACTTAAGTAAAAACGAGTCGATTCTCACATTATCTCTTGTAATCCGTTATCGTAGATTGGCCGAGCTTTCCGAGGTGTCTCCGTGCCATTCTAGGTCTGAATACGGAGGCCGGATCGCTCGCTCGAGCGTTGGATCATCGTGAGACAAGGTAAGAACGTTTGAACTCAACTCTGTAATTTCGTGTTCAGTAGAACCTGCTTGCTTGAAATGCTGATTTGAGGTTGTTAACGTCGAAATCTGAGGAAGTGATAAACTAGAGAGTCGTAGAACTCGTCTTAAGCTTCGATTTGATATATCATATTCCTCGATCGGACTTCATTTGCTATGTCAAAACACATTTAGAAGTGAGGATCAGAATCTGGAATATTCTGTTCATGTCTGTTCTGATGATTCCCTGACTGACGTTGCGCTGTTGGATGAATTTTATGATTTTTTGTGATCATTTTTTGGAAAAACTTCCTTCATAAGAATCGTAGAACACATCCTGATCTGTTCACCATAAAATTTTCAAAAATTTCTGAGCATGATAGCCTAGTACGATTCGCAACGTCATATGCATGTGAATCTGGTTTCATGCTGATTTCAGTCGACCTTTGTGTGTTCTTCGATGTTCATAAATTCGTGTGTTCGAGATATGAAAAAATTTTCTTCACAAAAGTTCTTTCTGAGATCAAGATCTTTCAATTGATACTAATTTTGTCAAAATCGGAGATCATTTGAATTTTCAAAAGGAATTCTCAGAATTTGATCAGAACCTTTGATCTCTGGTTTTCGTAGAAACCGAAACAAAATTCCCGCGTTTCGGTTGGGTTTTCTAGCCGACCCCCGACCTAGGCTAGTGGCGACTCCTTAAAAAATAAAAATCAATCCGCTATCACGCGAGATATGGATTTAGGGAAAATCCACGTTCATGATCAATGGATCATATGGCTAAACAAGAGATTTACACTTCAGTAAAATCATTTTTTAAGATGCCATATGAAACATCTCATGAACACTTATATCTAAACCCGCCTCATCTAAGGCTCTTCAAGAGAAGGTATAAGTACAAAAAAAAAGACTAATCATGAGCATAGCGAGAAGGAAAGGAGGAAACTGATAGCACTAGTCTCGTATCAGGGACATGGCCAGAAGAGGATGCATACGGAACTGACATAGATGCCATAGAAGGAACTACTATACTTCATGGCATTAAGAACTCGGATTCAACAAAATAAGAAAAAGTATAGCTTTGAGGTTTAAGAGACAAAGAAAACTTGATCCCACTGATCGCCCTCCAAACAAAGCAGGAAACTGCAGTGCGAGATTAGGTATCCAAAAGGGCGTAATCTGTTCGTACATCACGAAGCAAAACAAGGAACCACTTGTATGGGGAGAGTCTAGTATGGAACAGATTCTAGAGGTGGCATCAGCCGCTAGAAAACAAAAAAAAGGCTTTCCCCACAAGAATAGTCATAGAAGATCTAATCTAAATAAGTGCGAAGACTACTCCCCCTATCTCTCATTGGTGGTTGGTTGGTCAACAACCGCATGTCTCGGCATATAACTGAAAAAGTAGCTTCACCTTTTTAGGAGGATCCAACCCAAGTCCTCAGTCATTCAAAGCGACATAAAGGCATTGAATATTGCTGTCAAAGTGAGAAACTCGATCCCTAGAGGAGTGAGGTTTTCGCCCAACAATATGCATATGAGTGCCTTTCTTTTTTTTTTTAATCATAAAAAAGAACCTCATTAATGTTCATGCATACGCCTGTTTAACCAGGTTCTACAACTGCATGGCATTCCACTTTCTTCCTCTTTAAAGGGGAGGAGTTACATAAAAATGGATAAAAGTCTCACCCACGGGATGTTCAGCAGAGAGAGACGAGACGACCCAGGTAAGCAAAAGATTGATGAAGAGAAGGACGTCATAAGGATGCTAACGGCATTAGAAGCTCTCGATCCATACACGAGAGCAACTGGGTAGAATAGTGTCCAGGGGGTGGAAGGAAGATAGAAGACGAAGTAGGGAAGCTCCAACAGAGGGAGGTATGATTGCCTTACAAGGTGAAAAGACAATCGAAAGAGGGGCGCGGCCGGACCACAAATGTGTTGTGGATAAGGAGGGGGTCTTCTGTGAGGACTGTGTATGGGTTGAGATTCCAAGGCAAATGAAGAAGAAGAATGATCACATGCCCGATGAGGAAGACCTCGAGCATTTATCTCTTTGAAGGTCACACTCATATCCGATAAGACGGAAAGAGTCAGCAAGCGAGTATGTAAAAAAAATGACTTACAATACATAATATTGGCATATTCAGATCCGAGTTTCCGCATTAATCATCTGAAACGTGAAACGACAACTTGGAATTAGCCGGCTCCTCCGCTTGCTTTTGGACAAGTAGCGGAATCTTGTCAATCTGCCTCTTTCTCAGGCCGAGAACTTCGTATCTATATGAGGGCAGGACTGCCTGTGTAGGCAAAAACTCAATCAATCCAATCAAAGCTTTTTTTCCAAAGAATTTTGTACATCGGTTAAGACTCTCAGAGAGAATCTTCCGAACCAGCTAACAGACCTACCTACTACATGATATTTCTCATTCTGATCTTTTGAGTGATGAAAAATCCCGTATGGACCCCTATCCATTAAGGACATTTCATCTCTCGTGCCATCTCCGCGTAGCAAAGTTCCTATGTTCAGTTCTGAGAGAAGGCGTCGATGTCAAGTTTCCATTTCGATTTTATCTAGGGTTCTTGGATTCAATACTTGATCCTGGGGACATAGCAATGGTTGTTGCTAGTGCCCCTTGGCTTGGTTATTTAGATCAATCCATAGAAAGAGTTTTTTCAACCAGAGTTTGAGATACTAGAAAGGGCCATCTCGATTTAATGCTGATGCTGGGAAAATTTCTTTCGATGATTGATAACCTGAGGTGGAACCAACAAAGCCATATCCCGTGATCTCTTACTCTTGGACATTAAGTTAGTTCAGCTCCTTCTCTTACTGATGTGGCATTTTGCCTTCAAACATCTGATTCACTAGCACCGGAAATTCACCCAATAGCTAGGCCAACAAGCCCAAGGGGAGGGAAGAGATTATTAATCGGAAGGGGAAGATTTCGAGCGAATTCGAATCCCAAAGTCGAAAGCTCCCGCCGTTTTGAAAATTGCTGAGAAAGAACTCCACGGGACAATGGCCATTGAATGGGTCAGCAAGCGTTCGAACGAATCAAGACATACCTTGCAAATCCTCCTATTCTTGTCCCGCCAGTGCGGGGTCCTCCGCTATTATTATACCTTTATACCACGGAAATGTCGATGGGATGTGTCTGTGTCCCAGAGCAACATGATGAGACAGGAAGGAAAGAAAGGGCAATTTCTTATCTGAGTCAGAAATTCACTGATTATGAAACTAGGTATTCCCTTCTTGAGAAGACGTGTCTGGCCTTAGTTTGGGCAACCAAAAGGTTGAGACATTACATGCTTGCTTATCCAGTCAAACTACTCGCCAGGATGGATCTCTTGAAGTATCTATTTGAAAAACCTGCATTGACTGCAAGGACTGCTAGGTGACAATTCATTTTTTCGAAATTGGATATCACCTATATTACCCAGAAGTCAATCAAGGGACAAGCAGTGGCCAATCACCTGGCTTCGCACCCATTGCCGGATTACGAGCCGCTCAGAACTGATTTTCCCGATGAAGAGATCTTGTTTTCCATGGAAGAAGAAGGGCCTATGTCTGATGAATGGACGATCTATTTGGATGGCGCTATGAATGAAGACGGAAGCGGTGTAGGTGTTGTGCAACTATCGCCAGAGATGACCAGGATCCCATTGGACTTCAAGTGGAGTTTCCCATGTACGTACGAACAATGTTGCTGAATACGAAGCTTGCATTGCTGGCCAGCAGCCCAGCCAGGAGCTATCAGGAAAGCGTTTGCAAGTCATTTATTATTCCTTCTTGGTAATAAGCCTTAGGAGCGGGCAGGGCAAATGGAGATTGGAGAACGAGAGAGAAAAAGCATATACCATATCATGAGTACTTAGAAAAGCTCATGGACCAGTTCAAAGAAATAAAGTTTGACTATCTCCCGGGGGCGCTGAGCTGAAACCAATTGTGATTTTTCAAATAAATGAACCCGCATACTGTTATCAAATTGAAACAGAGCCACAGTCTGATGGGCTCCCCTGGTACACAGACATCATTAAGTACTTCGAGGATCACACATTCCCTGAGTACGCAATAGCTGATGCCCGACGTACCATCCGGAGGTTAGCTACGCAGGAGTATGTGGGGCATTTATTGCTTTGTTTCTTACAACAATGTCTTACTGAGGTGTCTTCATGAGTCTGAAGCCCAGAAAGTTTTGAAAGAAATCCATGATTGAATTTTCGGAGCGCATGTAAGTGGGAAAATGATGGCCAAAAAGATTCTAGAGCAAGGATCTTACTAGTCAACGATGGAGACTGATTGCTGCCAATATGTGCAAAGGTGAGGTTTTATTTTAACAATCAATTGCTTGAACAATTGAGGAGCGGAAGCCACCACCCTTCCACATAGAGGGATACTCGACCCTGAATAAAGAGGTTTTGGTTCTATTCGATTGAAAGCGCGACCCACCATGGAAGCTTCAGATGACCATATCAAAAAAAAGAAAAGTCTCTAATCTAGCGAAACATTCACTAGTATACAATTCAGCCCTACTTAGCCCTACCTAAGACGAAGCAGCCCATATATATGAAAAAGAAAGATAGGGCTCGATCGCCCAGGGAGAACCCAATTTGTGAAAGGATGGACTGACAAAAATCCATCGAACCCACAAAGAAGATAAAAAAGAAAACAACTAGAGTGCCTAGGAATAGGAAAGGAATGCTTCTCCTTAAAAAAAATTATTAGTATAAATAAGTAAGCTGTGACTTATAAATAGGAAGATGAGGAGATAACGGGCGAAGGATATTCATGATATTAGGTTGGATCTTTCTTCATTCGCTCTGTTCGCAGAGCGGCATACCGAAAAAAAGAAAAGCGGAGGCCCGCCATCTGCTAGCATTGTGGATTCTTTATCAATGGCCCACCCTTTCTTTGAACCTTGTCAATGATCGAACTTAAAGGCTTCAACCTATTCATCTATCCTATCCCTCGCTTTATTTCACCGAAACGCATACAGTTGATTCCATAGGTACCACGGGCTGGCAGGCATTGTGGATTCTTTATCAATGGCCCACCCTTTCTTTGAACCTTGTCAATGATCGAACTTAAAGGCTTCAACCTATTCATCTATCCTATCCCTCACTTTATTTCACCTTAACGCATACAGTTGATTCCATAGGTACCACGGGCATGCTAGTAATGCCTGTTGGACTTTGCAAAACTTATTGCCTAACCTACTGGAGGAAGGAAAAAATAACTTAGCTGGTTTTTTGTCGACAATCGGAACCTGAGAATATTCAAGGACCCGTTACCCGGCAGGGGAAAACCAACAGCACAGAGGCTCTGCAGCAAGAGGAGCCACAAACACGATTGTAGAAAGATACCAGGATTATACTCAAACAATATCAGCGGTACTCTCCGAAGTAAGCCCTAAAAAAAAAAAAGGTGCTACACTAATTGTAGTAAGCAGAACAGGGCCTCGGCCTAGGCAGTGATAAAAAAAAATCATCATCAACGATGATTCGAAATCGAAATTATATGTAAATTCCTACAGAACAGGGGAAAAAATACAAGAATGAATCTACGGAAAATGGAAAATATCGAAATAAGCCGCTTCATAGCTCGAATAGGAGATTTCATTTTAGGATTCTATCTGTTATGTGCGCTTTTCGCCCGCCGACTGGCGACGGGCTGGGCTGGCACTTCGGCCCATCACATCAAGGTGACAAGATTCGAACCTATGGCCCTCTGTACCCAAAACAGATGCGCTGACCAGACTGCGCTACACCTCGTTTCACCCTCCAAAGCATATAGATCCACCATAGTGCAAGAGCGCTCCCATTTTTTGGCTTCCTCTTTCACTTGAATTTCCAAATCCGTCTCGCTCCCAGCTACCTTTCCTTTGGACCCTTCGCCCGCTTAGAAGTGGATTCGAACCACTGACACAAGGATTTTCAGTCCTTTGCTCTAACTAGCTGAGCTACCTAAACCACTTTCCTAAAGTCTGTTTGATTCATCGAATAGCGCCCCTTGACTAGTAAGGGAAAAGCCCTTTACTAATCAAATAGTTAGGGCTTTTTTAGCTTGTTCGTCAAGCTTTCGAGCAGCTCTTTCAACTGCCGCCTAATCTCCCAACATGCTCAAGAACCGAGAGCCATCCAAGGGCTGGACGGCCGGAGGGAGCTTGCTTATAGAAAGAAGATAGGTCGGTCAAACAAAAACAACGCGCAACGGGCTTTCCGCTCCTAGTCACTAAGTAGTGCTATTCTGTCCTCCTAGGGACTCTACCAAGAGGTTCTTTCTCTCACGTCATTTCGCCCGCTCTTTCCACTTCCGTGCCGGAGGAAATGGGATTCGAACCCATGATACAATCTTCTTATATGTTGATTTAGCAAACCAATGCCTTCAGCCACTCAGCTATACCTCCAAGTTGTTGATCGAAATTGGATGTGGCGGGTTTGGTTGGTTTCCTGAAGGGCTATCTGATCCGATCAACTTCGTAAGCCGTAGCGCGCTAGCGCACGTACTCTTCCTCTATCTATGAGCGAGACTCCATCCAAATCTGCCATTCGTTGGGCGAGGCCTTCTTTTCTATGAAGACCCCATTGCTGAATGATGAACTTTGCTAGTCTTCGCCTCCGACCCGACCAGGAGAGGACACAGGGTCAAGCCAAGCCCTTACCCACCTGAATGGAATTCATATCTCCTTCGTCTGGTCGAGAAGGGAGGGGGAACTGGACTGTGACTCCTCTATTACATTACATTACGGATAAGTCCATTCTCGTCATGATTGATCCACGTGCTACCGTAGTGCCCGGAGAACCAGGCTTGCTTAGCAACCAAAGCTAGCTTACTAAGGCGACGGAATTTCTCTTTGATTGCATGAGCTAGCCAGCAAGTCTTCCGGTGACTAATCTCCCATCGCTAGAAAGCCCAACCGGATCTTCTTTCTCTGGTTTCAAAACCCCAACCAACCGGTAAGCAAAAGAAGCAAGCCAGCTTCGGTAGTGGTAGTAGCTTCAAAGGAATTGGTAGTATGTCTTGAATAGGAAAGCATTCATAATGTATGAACTCAACCCATGTTCAAGAGCTTGAACAATGAAGTGAAAGGCTTGACTTTCTGGTTTTCATCATTGTCGATAGAAAGAAGGGAGTGTTTTAATTTCCTTTGTTTGTTGACCGAATCCCATCTTTCTCAGTTACATGCCGATATTTGGCCTTTGTATCGACTTTTCATTTAATTAGCCTAAAAGTTCAAGAGTAAGACCGAACTGCTCCCCCTTTCCATTTAATCACTGACAAAACTTACCTTTCAATTCGACTTAACGAAACGACTTCGACTTTAGAACAATCAATCGAACGGCTAAGGCCAAGGTAAGGGCCTGTTCATAATCCCTGTTCAAATAGCTTGCTTGACTAATTAAGATGAGGTGGCTTTCCTCTTGTTGCAGTCACTGTGGCTCTTGCTTGAGCTATCTTGCTCAGTTTTTCCTTCTTAGGGCATAGAGCGAAGATAAGATATTTTGTTGCACTCATTCATTCCGGAAGTTACTACGCTTCGCGCCTTCCTCTAACTAGTCTGCTCTGCTCTGCTCTCATCCAGCAAGCTCTCTAACACTAGCGATCTCAAATCATTTCGTCCCAATCCCAAGTGGAATGCCAAAAGCAGCAGTTGATAGTGTCATGATTATAGATTATACCAGTCAGGCCAAGACCTTCAGAGACTTGAGCGGAGGAGTAGGGTAGCGAAAGAAGACAAAGGTTGTGCTCGACTTCACTCCCACCTTAGCCAACTTATCAGCCCCATTCTTGCCCTGACGAAAGGTAAAGGTATGGACACTCCCAGTTAGTAGAGATCGGCAATCTAGACTCATCAATGCAAATGCCATTAGGATCCAGAGAGCTATCCCTTGACTTAATCGAGGGTAGGTTTCCTAGTCACTAAGAAGAGGATAAGAACATTCATGAATAATGAATATGATATAATGAGTGATAAGAAGTATAATGAGTGATAAGAAGATCTTTTCTTTCATTCATACTTTAAGGGAGGGATTAAGCTTTGCTGTGGCTTTCTAAGAAGTGAAAAAAGCCAGTCTTCGTAGACATGATAGCATGCCTCTTTTTCCTAGTAACTAACAATCTATCTATTATAGGAATCAATCTCTTCAGCAAGAAGTCCAGCTTAAGCCCTATCTTTCATCTTTGAATGTGGAATTTCCTTCCGCCTCATAGACATTAAGTTTAGCTTAACCCCTTTCCGTGGATGTGCTTTCTTATCGCTTGGCACCTTAGAAAGTAGTTTAACAAGACTTTCAACGATCTCACCTATTCTAGGTTATTTGAAATTGGAGTGAAAAGGGTAAGGTCTTTGAAAGATATAGGGAGAATATGTGAATCTTCTTTCTTTCCTAGTTACCTAAAAAATGCTAGGCTATTCCTTATCTGAACGTAGATCATCTCCGATTAGGGATTAGCGGGTTATCACTCCTCGATTGAGTATAGGAACTTGATTCCGGGAATGAGTTAGCCTATAGTATAAGAATATTTAAAAGAGTATCCCCTCATTGAGTATGAAATTCGTAGTCTACCGTAGGAGGTAATCTGACTTGAATCGATTCACATTTCCAATACCTTATTGATTGAAGTAGGGAAAAGACCTGTCCTCTATGATAGCTGCTAGCTTTCCTCGCTCTCCTGATAGTCACTCTTCTCTTAGGCCTCTCTATAGCCTTCTCTCTATGAGCACTTTTCCTTAATAGGAAATGTAAATTGAGTTAAAACATCTTATTCTTATTAACAGACTCTAAGTCTAACCCGCGATTCGCCGACATTTAGGAATGTTTTTTCAATTAACATTCCCTTAGGGGAAACCAACCTAACCTTTGCCGAATTAGCTCTAACTAGCCTTTTTAATCTCTCTCTAAAGGTAGTTCAATGACCCGAGGGTAGGTGCTTTCTTTGCGAGTATGTCTGTTGATGGCGCTGTGTCCTATCTGCTCAAGGAAAGCTGTCCAACTCAATATGTTACGCATCAGCGGCATTTGATACATAATCTGTATCTGTTGTCAGAATTTCTACTATAAGGAAGGAGTAAAAGTCTGCTTAGTCTTCTCGGACTAGGCTTTCTTCGCATAGGCTACACAAGCTTAGGGGTGATTCACTTCTTCAACTGCTAAGAAGAATAGCTTACCTGATCGAGATTCCTATAATAAATAAGAAAAGAAGGCTCAGGACAGCAATGAGGATTAGTGGCAATTGCCTTCAACAAGGAGGAGATGCGAGGAATAGCTCATTAGATCCATTCCACTTCGAACTCCAAGTTTTAAGCAAACTGGCATCTACCTTGCCCTGTAGCTAGAATAGATAGATGAAAGGGGCGAAGGGAAAGCGAAGCTTTGAGTGACAGAGATGGAGATTCAACTTATCCCACAGGGAAATCTAGCCTTTATAGTATAGTGAAGCTAGCCTATTAGGCGCTGTGTAAGAGCTCTATGCTATCCTTTATTTTATATGGAATAGCGGTCAGTACTGCTTGATTGACTGCTTTCAAGGTTGAACCAGATTCGGAGAATATAAGTAGGCGTAGAGGATATTGGGAAAGATCCCACATCTGGTTAACTGCTTGAGGAGTGCTGGCTCCAGGCTAGAGAAAAGTTAGGCTCTTACTGAAGCTGTGAAAAAGAATTGCTAGCGAAAGTTTTCTTAGTTTAGTCCTCGATAAAGAAAGTAGCTAGGCTTCCTAGACCTGCCTCTCTCACTGCAATCGGGGTTAATATTGGATAATCTTATTATAACTGTCTTATCGGAGACCATACTTCTAGTCTATGGCCTTAGTCAGTTCCAAGACCCCGGGTCAAGCCCTAAATAAGATTTTTTTGATCTTGCCTTTCAATGGATACAACTCCTTTTTTGCACCAACCAAGTCTCTTTTAGGTTGAGACAGTTCCACTAGAACGGGAATTTAGCTTGAAATGTGCTTTATTCGTTCGCTCGCCAAAGTGAGAACCCGCCGATCGATCCACCGGCCTCCATGTCCAGCAGTATACCTATGAGGTACCGCTCAAGCCAAGTAGCACGGTCTTCGGGAACAGGATTTCTCTCTCCGAAGAAAGATTCATTTGTCCCTGCGGGCAAACTGATCCAGTTGAAACGTAAACTACATTTCTACCCCATCCCTAACAACTAACCTTGATGCAGCATCCGCCTTCGGGGATGTCACGCCCCGAACCCCACGTACGGGCAATATCCCACGCAAAGGTCGAATTTGAGTGCGACGTCCCAAGACGCGTCGCCGACCCAACGCCCAACACAGAGAGCATTGCACATACGGAAGCAATACATATAAATCACCCGTACAATAATCAACACATGACCAAGGGTAGAGCAACAACCAACATTACAAAATATATACTTGCATCAAAATGTGATACATATACACTGCCAATATACCGGGCATTCAAACAGCCATACATTTAGGCCTAGCAAAACGAACTCCCAAAAGCCACCGATACAACAAAAAGGGGCAGGTGGTTCGGTTCGCTTGACCCCACTACAAGCTGACCTATCTTCCAAAAAGCGACTGGTCAGACCTACTCTACATAATCCCTAATCTAGCCCGGTGGCACCTAGGGGTCATCCTTCACCTGATCATCTTCTGAGTCCTCTTACTCGAATTCCGGAGGGATCGCTTCTAATGGCTGTACAACCTGCGGCTCCACTGGGGGCACTACGGGAGGCTCCTTATCAGACTTCTCGGGATTAACGATCTCGCCATCGGGAGGTCTGATTGCCGAAGGGTCCCACTCACCAACGCCATCATAGGGGATGTCAAAACTCTTCAGTGGGTCGGTCTCCTCTAAACCATCCCGATATGTCCACGCCACATACAAATAGGACTTCAGGAGTAATCCACCCTCGTCAACCTAAACCATGCTCGAGTGCTTCACATAAGTTCGAGCATTTCCTAGAGGGTACTCCACCTGCTGATTGTCCACGTGACTGTGGATTCCAAAACGAGGAGGTGGGTTTCCTGGGTTCATGACGGGGTCTGAAATATTGGGTTTTAACAACAATGAGACGAATCTCAGCGAGTAAAACCCCTTAAACCTAAACTAGACTAACATACACTTCCTGACAGGCAAACAAAACACAACAACTAGTACAACAATCAAATCAACAACAATTGACCTAGGCCCTCGGGCCCACATCAATCACATCGTTGACCCTGTAGGTTAGGCATTTCACAATAATATCCACGGTACATATGCGAACACACTTAGTCACACGTACGCCATACGCATGCTCATTCTCTTCAGTGCCTGTGCCACACACAAATCACCGAGTCACATATACTCGCACACTTGCCAATGCACTCTTGCATACACATGCCACCAATATGATCATGCTCATGATCTAGCTCAATACTGCACATTGGCACATTGCTCATTTTCTCAATTAGAGCTCGACCCGCGTAAAACGCATTAGGTCTGACCCACGTAAAATGCATCAGGTCTATAATCAATACCAATACTTCCTGGCCCGCGTAAAACGCATCAAGCCCAGTGTCTCTAGCCCGCGTAAAACGTATCAGGTGCAACACCGATCTCCTTACGGACCAAAACCCGCGTAAAACGCATCAGGCTTACCATCTTCCGGACGTACTGGGCATCGTCCCGCGTAAAACGCATCAGGACAAATTCAACCCCGTATAAAACGCATTAGGGTTCTTTGTGATCACACTTGCACGCAGCCAATTTTATCTAAACCCCTCGTAAAACGCATCAGGGTATTTTAGGTGATTATAGGCTCATGTCAGGCACACATATTCACACAATTTCGATTCATGTCCATTCTCAATATACGAAATGCGTGGTCATGAAATTCCCGCACTCGGGCAATAATGCAATGTACAATGAGCATCCAATTTCACAAAGGCACATAAATAATTCATACCAAGGTCAATGTGCATTATAAAGTGCTCAATGAATCACTCAGTCCCAGTTAGCCACGACATGCCCAATTAATCACAATAATATGCGCACTCGGCCAATTAATATCGCGTGGCACAACACACCCCATTTGGCACTCACAATTCACCCACTTGGGCAATAAAATCTCATGCCAAGTATTGGCCAATCACATACCGCACTAATCGGCCACACAACCATGCGGCATGGCAATATACAATTGAGCACAAACAAGTACAAATCAGCTACAACATCATCCAACATGGTATGCTCGGGAATTTGCATAATTGAACCCTAAGAAATCCAAACTTAGGCCAATTAAACGCCCTATGGGAAGCCACCAATTCTAGTCGATTTAGGCCATAAATCCATTTCAAATACTCCGTTAGGCTCCCCAAATTATTCCTAAGCAGCCACTAATTAGACAATTCGAGACATTTCCAAACCTTCACAATTAAACTCCAAATTGTTCGATCTTAATCCAATTAACCTCCGGTATGCACAGCCACCAAATCAGGCCATATTAGGCCACAAATCACTCTCAAAATATTCCATTAAACTCTCCAATTGATTCTCAAATCAGCCACTAGTCCATGATCTATTAATCAAGCCCTAAACAATCTAATTAACCTCTAAGTATCCAACTTAGTCCAAATCACTCCCGATGTGGACAGCCACTAATTGGATCATTCAGAGCCTATAATTCTTCATGTACAGGGCCAATTAATCCACCAAATCACCACAACCTCAACCATAATCCACCGATCGCTAAATACCCCTAAATTGTGCTAATTAAACACTAAACACCCTAATCCCGTCTAGAAACGCATAATCGTCCTAATTAGGGTTTAGAGGGGATTACTCACTCTAATCCTAAGCTCCGACAAATCTGGATCAGTGGGGAACGAGCGGCTGATCACCGGCGTGCGGCGAAACCAGCGGCGGCGTTTCGGCGCTGACGAGCGGCGGTCCAAGGCGGTCCGAATAGTGAGGGGCAACGGTGAGGCTGATCGATGGTGCCATTGGACGAGGGAGAGAGAATGGGTCGACCGAGTGGTGGGGGCGCACGACGGACAGCGTCCCGGTGAGCGGCAATGGTGGCTTGGCCGCGGTGGCTCAAGGCGGTCCTCACACTAAACAAAGGAGAGGGAGACGAGATGGAGAGAGAACGGCGAGTGGGTGAGACGGGATGAGGTGAGTGGTGGTGGTGGTGGCGGCGGCTCGGCAGACGTATGGTGGCGCGAGCGGTAGCGCTCCGATAGCGGCGGCGGCACGACCGAGAAAGAGAGAACCGACGATAGAGGAGAGAGAGAGAGAGGAGGGGGCTGCTGGCTTGGGCAAGAAGAAATGAGGAGAGAGAGAGAGAAAGAGAAAATATATTATTGGAGGGTAATGATGAGGTTTGACCAATAACTGGATAATGCCCATCTTGCCCTCAAGTCCAAAGGTTGAGATTAAACCTTACATGAGCTTAGCAACTTCATTCAACAAGGTAGGCACTCTTAAAATCCTATTTTGTGAAATCTTGTATTGACGAACCTGCATGCTTCCAGTGCTGATTTGAGCTAAAAAACGTAAGAATTTGAAAAAGTGTTCAACTAGAGATTCAATCCATACTTCATGAGCTTCAATTTGATAGGTTTTATGCTTGAATTGGACTTCATTTGCTAGGTGAAAATCACTTCGTAAGTTAGGATAAGAATCTACCATTCTTGTGAGTTTCTGATTGACGTTGTTCTGTTCTATGATTTTTCTGATTTTCTATGATCGTTATTTGAAAAAACTTCCTTCATGAAAGTCGCAGAACACGTCTAGATTTATCTAACATAAAAATTCAAAAGATTTCATACTAGTTTAGTATGCATGATTGATGCTAGAAGTTACGTTATCTAGTATGTGGTAATTGGTTTCAGATCGACCTTTGCATGTTCCCCGATTTTTCTAAATTTTTGTGGTCATCATTTAGGAAAAGTTCCTCATGAAAGTTGTAGAACACGCTTTGATCTACAAAACTCAAAATTTCATGCAATTCCATATTGATTTGAATGGTCCGATCAATCCTAGATGAAGATGTCTAGATTTTGTATTTTGATCCAAAAATTTCCAGTTTCAGTGATCAAATTGGTTTTGTAATTTTCATAAAGTTAGGGACCTTTTTAGTAAACAATTAAAACTTGAAATTTGTTAATTAGGGCCTCATTATGTGAAATGAAAAGTTTGGGGATCTAATAACAACGTTTGTGAGCTTAATCTGCTAAAAATTCCGGATAAGGTCCTCCTGGCCTCAAAATTGTTTTGCAAATGAGTCCTCGGTGAAAACCGATTTTTAGAAACAAATCAAGGGCTTTTTAGCAAAAACTCAAAATATGAAAGTTGTTAGACACGGGGAATCCTAACTACCTAAAAATTTTCACGCTGATTGGAAAATGTTTGTTATTTTTCCCGCCTTTATTTTGAAATCCCTAACATAACTGGGTCTAGTCTGTCATTCCAAGTTAAATCTTGATTTTTGGAAAATTTGGGTGGGAATTAGGCAAAAAGCTCCCTTGATTTTTGATCCTCACGATGTAAGCTTTTCTAAAGACACCTAATCTACATCATTTGGACATCATTAAGTTGATTAATCACATCTGAACAAAAGGAGTCCGAATTTGATAATAATAACTGAATAAGTGGTCCTCTTATGAGGCCCACTTCCCATTGCTTGATTGATTGAGAAACAAGGCCCACAAGCCTAAATGCATGATTTATTCATTGTTATGCATATGATTGTTAGATATATGTTTGGGCCCGATGCATGTTGAGTGGGTAGCCTATAGTAATCACTTAGACCCAACTTTAGGGGTTAACTAATATGAGTCACCGTTTTGTGAATTTAAATAGAGGCTCGTTATCATTAACCATTAATCAATCAATTTTAGATGATTAAGAGGATGGGTGATCGAAAAGTGTGAAATTCAAAGGCCGATCCCAAAGGCCCGTTCTTGAATTGATGAGTTGGATGATTTGTTTGCATGCTCGCACTACTTGTTTAATTTGTGTGAATTGAATGTAAAACCGACACTCATGAGGCGGTCCATGGAGAAGATGGTCAAACAACTTTGAAGATGGCGGCTAAAGACCGATGTCCAATCCAATCTCAATTTGTATACAATTTGTGTTACTTGATCATGTCTCGGGTCTTTCTACTCATGTTGTATTAAACACTCGACAAGTTGTGGATTTTTCTTTCCTCGCACTTTGAATAGCTCGTCATTTCAATACCTTGTGCGTTTACATTACGTGCCGTCTTTTCAATACAATTTGTTTGGTTCTGTTCTTTTTCTAGACTAAGATAGGACTAGTTTAGAACCTAAATGGAAAACACAAAAATAAAATGCATGATCACCTAGTGGACTAAGACTTTGATATGAAAATGGTAAAAAATAAATACATGACAACTCAGATAATAACCATGTCAAGTTTAGTGGTACCAAAAGGGCATTAGTGGAAACATTAACGTAAGCTAGTCCCTGAACCCACAATCTCTGGTTTTCGTAAAAATCGAAACAAAACTCTCGCATTTCGGTTGGGTATTCTAGCTTACCGCCGACCTAGGCTAGTGGTGACTCCTATTTGCTATAAAAGATAAAATCAATCCGCTGTTATGCAAGGTATGAATTTAGGGAAAATCCATGTTCATGATCAATTTCCGAGGTGTCTTCCCTTTTATGGTGATCTTCCTATTTCTAGTTACTTGTTTCCTTTGTTGTGGCAACCATTCTTGTATATATGGTTGAACAATGGCAGATGGTCTAACACAACAAAATAACAAAAGAGAATGAGAGTTTTTTGTCCGAGGACATAAGCACATTGCCGAGCCTTATTAACCTTTTGTGTCTTTGTGTGATTGTTTGATTTTCAACATGATATCAGAGCAGGTTATGACCCCAATTATTTGAAGAACTCGTC